>DWEM01001595.1:0-13864 GCA_018245935.1 Agara belti belti | reverse complement strand
GCTAAGTTAATGTAAACGTAAATGTAAATTCCGTGTTTTGTATAAAAAGTGACTTTTGTATGGTGAATTCGATAGTACTTCGAGTACTATAGAATAGTATATATCGAATTCGATAGTAGTAATTCGATAGTACTTTACATTCGCAACTATGGTAAAGTTCGTGCTCGCGCTACTGAATCAATTACATTTTTTTATATGACGAGATATGTACAAGTTAAGGATTTGTAGTTCGTGACATTATTTCTATAATACGCAGTTTTATTTACAAGGTTCGATATGTTAAACTCATACTAAGTGCATACTGATCTTATTATCTGTGTTGTGTATGGCGGAAATTGTAACCGTAACACCGCGGTTGGATACGAATGGGGAAATGCGTCAATTTACTGCAATTCAGAGGTATGATAACATTTTGATGACGTACTTTACGTTTAGTGGATTTAATGGTATTTGTCTGGTTCACATTACATAAACCACCGCAAATAGACGACTTGACACTTAAATCAGTTAGTCTAGGCTTCGCTCCAAACTGGCATCACTTCGCTCCTCGAAAAATGCAATGTTCATTTATAAACTTAAAACAATTGAAATTGTAATATGTTAAAAAATATATATATGATTAACATATCCATACAAATTCGGATTCGAACAGGAAATGATATATAATGCAACATTGAAATCACAGCTGTCCGGCAATTTTAACGCTTTGATTAATTACTGCTACGCACTGACGCAAAATTAGATTGTTTATATCATCTAGGACTAATATTTGTGGGACAAACGCGAGTGTTTATTCTATATCGATATAAAATTGTCTATGCAATCATGTATTTAACATTTATGTAGTTTGTCAGCTGTCTGTCTGATCACCAACGAACAGACTGTACTCAGTTTAAGATCAGATGACGGTGAAAAGTTATCCCGAGATATGAATAACAATAAAATGTCAGACAATTCCACATGCGGCTATCTGATTTCAAATTGGATAAATACATAACTTTGTTATGGTAACTGGAAAGTCGATAAAACAAAAATATACTACAACAGCAACATACCATCACGCCAGGTCCCTAACGGGGTAGGCAGAAAGCACCGAGTGCCATATACATATCTCTTGTCCTTGCAAACCTGATGCGCTTCGTCTACATTCATCACTCTCTTCATAAAAAAAAATATGCCTAGGTACTATATAATAGCGAATGGGAATCGAACCCACGTCCTCTGGTTTAGCAGTCAACTTCTCCAACCACAAACAAGAGGCCAGTTTTATTATTGCGATATTAAGTAATAATATTCAATGTATTGAAATCTGCATTAAGCCAGAATGTTGGCATATTAGCCTTTCCCGTCACGTCAAAGTAAGAACTCAAAAGTGAGACACATTTTTCATGAGATAGTGTTAGCATGAGATCCGAATATGAATGAATCATAATCGAGAATATATCAGTACAAATGTACGAACGTGTCTGAATGATTGAATAGCATGAGGAATATGATATTACGAGAATTAAACACAAACGCCACATAATCGTTTTGCTACGAAACCAAAGCTACGTAAAGAAACAATCAAGTTATTAAAAATACTTACATACATGAAGTCCAAAAATCAACAAAGTCCAGTTGATAGCAACTAGATATATTTTCTATTTACCTTCTAGTACTATCTAACTAATAACGGACTATTACTACTCTCCTGTCCTCGTAATATTTTAGTCTCATTTCAACAATAATTATGTAAAGCATAAAAGAGATTGTTTCAATACCGTAAGTTCAATATTGCATAATGCTAGAACTTTTCTCAACACTGAAAGTTTATCTATTATAAGGGCATTGTCATTGTTCAAACTCCGTCCTACAATCTTATACGACGTAATGAAAAAGTGACCGGCCTTAAAACCAAGCTACATCACTAACGTTACGACATAGTCACGCTTAATGCGATATTAAAAAGAATTGTAGACTCGTAAGATTTTAAAACATGAAAATCATGTATACTCGTAGATGGGGTGGATAGGAACATTGAACTAAGAATCCGCCGAGAGTTTGTGCTTATGAAGCTTATGGCTGAATTCTTGCGTTGCGTATAAATTTAATGGGGCGCGTAACGTAGTCATCTGCTACCCATCTAACTGTCAACTACAACGGCGTCATTACTGTATGGTAGAAATTATGGATACATGGATACGTGGATAGATACGAGGGTAAGTAAGACGATTTAACTATATCCTCAGACATCAGAAACCACACGTCTCATTGAGCCAATTTCCTTGTACGTTTTAATGATATCTCCTTCCGTGTAAAGGCTCTGTTGCCAATCACGTAGAAGGACTTACTTAAAATTACGCGTTTTATATATATATAACCATCGGTTAATTCTATGTATAATGTGTAAAATACAAGTAACAAGAGCAAGAAAATCTCTTGAACTGCGAGATACTTTGGTAAAGGTCAGAAAGTCCAAAATTAGAAATAAAATCGTTATGTTAATAAAATAATGAAACGAACGCCAAATAGAAATTAGCATGAGGCGCTTGTATGAATTGACAAATTCTCAAATGCTTATTTTATGTTGCTCACTGAATATTTATTTATTGAAAGCATCCATCAGTTACAATAATAAAAAATAGATATCAGCTTCATCAAGATTTTATTTTATTTCGATGCAGTAAATCCAACGTGCTGTCTTTTATCTTGAGTAGAGATAGAAGTTGATACTTTAGTATAACGTAAATGGCTCAGTAACAGTTAATGCGGTACCAGCAAGAATATAGTCACCCCTTGTGGCCCGCTTCCTCCCTCGCTTCTCAAGGATTGGAGACAGTATAAGGCTGCTGGAACCACCGCATGACATACTATCTGCTTTTTTATTTATTTATTCTTTATTGAACCAAAACTAAATTGTACTATAAAAGGTGGGCTTTATACTAAATAGCATTTTCTACCAGCCGACCTCAGGGTTGTGCAGGAATGTCGAAAGCAGTCTAGAACTAAAGTCAGAAAATATGTAACCAAAAAAAAACTATATAGTATAATATAAGCTTAAAGACAATAAAATTAATATACTTAGAATTTGGAACTACGATCAATACGTCAAGATTTTTGTCCGACATATCAATTTTTTTACTAAGCGTAGTTATTGCATAGTTAAGCACAGTAAAATCAACTGTGATTAGAAAAGTTAGTCTAGCTCGAACGACATCATGGGTTACGTAAATTTGAACATCAGCCATATTCAGATAATCGATATTAAGTATAATTGGACATCATTAATAAATGACACTGACAGTGAGCACGTGAAAATGGATAACCAATTACACATTTTGCCTTCAACAGCTCATAAATATAAAGTGATTATGAAGCGTATAAATGTTACAGTGTTACAAAGCGTATAAATCTTTCTTTATTTTTAAGTTAGGTTCAAATTCTTGTCTTTCAACCCGAATCTTCAACTCATGAAATTAATATTATTGCGTGTACACGACGACTACGAACTTTCCTAATGGAGCTATTTCCCTACGTATGACATCTACTGATTTTAAGCACAATGTGAAGTCATGTGGTCTGGCCGCCTGCCATCGAAAATCTAAGCGAGTTAATCACATACACCTCTTCACAGCTGTATTCGTGCCAAACCCTAAAATTCCTCATTTTAATGCGATATCGCACGTGTTTCTATTTCTATTTCCATGTCTATTTATATTTATATACACTTTTATTGTACAAGTAAATAATCCATATGAACCGGAGCAATGGTTGTCGTTACTAAGCACAACATCTGCGAATCGTATTAAGGTGATTAAATGATGTTTGTTACTAACATTCCTATTTTTCCAAGATTGTAATTAAATATTCCCAGTAAAAATATGATGTTGAGTTTATAGAATGTAGTATCCATACTGGCGTATTAATCTAATTTTAGTGAAACTTGTCAGGGTAAAAAATGTCTGTCTGGGCGTAGAACCTATCAATGTAAGTCTATTTAAAAATCAATATATAGTCAAAGGCAAAACAGTTCAGTACGCTTTTGTACGACTTTTTTATCTTAAATGGCTTGAAATTTACGTACTTATGTCATTTTATATATTGTATATCATAGACTGTGTAACCACTACATTTTTAGCAACTAAGTGTAATTGATCCATTCTTAATGAAAAAAAACGGTGTAATGAATATTTGATTCCGCTCCACATGGCATTGGTGATTATTACTTGGGGAAGAAAGCAAGTAGTAAACGCAAATATGTGATAATAATCAAAATAATAATAGTTGTCTAAAGATGCCCTGAATCAGACGGTTATGAAATTTAATTTCTGCTTCAATGGAGTGGCAGTGAGACGAAAATTGATTGCAATCGGTCTTCATTATTAATAGCCAATTCATGAACCAATTAAGCGAAAAATCTGATAAACGGAGCGTAGCAGCGATGCGGCTACGTACAACTTACCGAAAAATAACGATTACATTTGCTTGTAATTGACAGCGAATAGGCTTATATATTTTTTTTTAATATAGACAAAACCGGACAGTAAACAGTTGCCGACTTTAAGAAGCCCTTCCAGGAGTAATTACGGTCACAGTACCTATTATCAGGTTTTATATTACTTCAAGTAATAATAATAATTATTACTTGAAACAATATAGAACCGAGTAATGGGCACTGAAACGAATAAAATAAGCCCAAGCCATATTGAATTTGGATATTAGGCATAAAGTTTCTGTAAGTACCTCCTGACTCCATTTTATCAGTTATTGGGGATCAATTTAGGTTAGAGTACTCAGCGAGATTCATCAAATGATTAATCAAAATCAAAGTCTCAATCGTTATTTAGTTACTGTAGCCACCTTCCGGTACCACAATTAATCTTTGGGTACCACTTGAAATAAGAGTTCGTATTCCGCAGGGTAAATTAATATCCAAATATTTCATATCAGTTTCAAGTATCTAACTTTATGTGGCTCGTTATTTGGGTACACAGAAAAAAGTTGCGATAGTTTTTTTATTATTCATTCATTTTTATAATGATGAATACAATATTTACGCCAACAAATGATTGACTACCAGACACCTACGTAATAAAAAATCCCACTAACCTGACTCATCATAGGATCCGTGTTGATCTGACACATATACGTGCCGGAGTCCTCCGGCATCACGTTGCTGATGTACAGCTTCCAGGTGTTGTGGCCATTGTGAGTCACGGACAGGCGGTTATTCAAGTTCACCATATGTGTATGGATAGCCAATATCCGCTTCGTGTCCGACTTTATCCACGCGACCTACAAGTAACACTGGACACTTATATCCTTAACAACAATAAACGAACTTAGAACAGTTTACAAATGTACAATTATCCGTAGGCTTAGCAATGTCACATAAAATAAAACTAACAGTCAAGGTAATCAGTTCAAATGTAATAAAAATGAGCTTATCGTGGACAGTCAGGGACACAAGTCATTATGCCGAACGATCATTAGGCAGCTCCTGTTATCATTTTTGACAAATTTAACCGCAAATGGCCCTTAGACCGCCAAACGGGAGGACGAGTACAAACGTGAGTTTGATACTCCGAACTTATTTGAGAAATATCGATCAGTAAAACATAATTATGTATATTAGGAAGGCATCCAAGAAGAATGAACTTCTCTGATTTTACTACCTTGAGTATAATTTGATAGTATAGTAACAAGTGCAAATACCACGAAGAGAAAGGATAACAGGTCTTTATTACGTACAACATTGAAGGTGTATTGTATTTATCAAAAATAAATTTAAAACGACAACTAAAAAGACTGATTGTCGCTTTAATTAATCATTTTTGACCTTTCATGCTACATCATATTCACTTAGAAATAAAAGGAAAATACAATTTGAGGCATAACAAATCGACAGCCTCGAACAACAACGGTGCACATATAAAGGCACTATTTTCATATTTTAATAAAGAAATTCAGAACATGTACTTCCTTAAAAATGAAATTAAAATGGACTTAAAATTACGTAGACGCTATAGAGAGAAGTTATTCGTAATTGCAAGATATTAGCTTCACCCTTCGTTTCACAATGCAAACACCTCGTCTCATTAAGTTTCATTGTGCATAATATTCAGAAACTGGATGTTGGCACAGCGAAATTAAAAGTGGCACTGGAGTAGTGATATTAGTTTCATACAACTACTTCTAAGTTCCTTGCATAGCTATATTTAGTACGATTTTAACGACATAAGACTTAAAATAAAATACGTACCTTGTACTTGCCAAGATGGTTTACAGTGCATGTGAAATGCACGTCCCTTCCTACAGGGATTGTTAGATTCTCCAAAGGCGACAGGAACTCCGGATCGAGCTCGTTGTATCCCGACCCTTGCAACTGGCCTGCAATAAGTATTATCTAATGTATGGACAGCTAAAATAAAAAGTCATATCAATCACTGTACTTGAAAGGAAAATAGTATTATGCTATGCATGATTCACAAGTACGTAAATCAGTTTTGAAACTTTAAGAATTGATCAGTTTGCGCACTGTTGTACTTTGTATATTTCCCGACTAAAAATATGCACATTTTAAAAAGCTGTTTTTCCTAACCGGTCTGAACTGTAAAAGCCAAATGGTTCGCTTAAATTTGAACGTCTAGCTTGCAATACAATGCACCGTTATAAGTTATCGTTTTAATATCAGCGTTCGGCGCTTCGCAATAAAGTCGATATTAATATGTCCCATCGCAAACACATTTCCGCCAAAACTGCAGCGGTAGTTATTAAAACCAAGGTTAGGTCCACACTGCCGAAAAGTGGCGGGTTAGCATCACGAGACGATCCCTGCGAGATAGAAAATCTATGAACAACTTAAAATAAGATGGTAACTATTACATTTCCAGGAATAATGTTAGAAGCGTTACTATAAGACTATATTACAATAGATTACAAATTTTGTAATACACATTGTACTGTAAGTGACTGAGTGACCATTATTTCGAGAATACAAGTACCTACTAATTTGACACACCATAACTCAGACCTTTTTATATAAAATTATCACCCACCTTGTCATCTGTTATGGGTGCTAAGTATTTTTCTGCTAATAATTTTTAGACTTGACTTGAAATTTACATACTTCTGTAGAAAGAGGGAGCACTTTAAGTATCTTTTTTAATATTTAATTTTTTATTTTTATATTTATATTATGTTAATTACTCATATTACATAGATAATCTTCTGTATTCTTGATGCGAGTACATATCTTAATACATAAATCTTACAACATTAAAACGAATTGAAAATATGTTAAACAAACAAACAGAAAAATAAAACTGCTACTTTAGTAAGTTTACTTTTATACTAACAATTTGAGAGCTAGTATCGAAGATATTTCTTTGTATACAAACATTTATTTGCGCTATCGGAAATTAGAATCGGAAGTTCATCTATACTAGGATACAATACAGGTTCCACTGCAAAAATAATCACTAGTGCATTTTCGTTGTGCAGCAAAGCAATGTTGTTTGCTATTGCTGAATTCTGATGAAGGACGCATTTATGACGGTAGGTTTAACTTCAATGCTATTGGAAATTGGAAACTCGTGTCTGTGCATTGCAATCACTTAACTAGTTCCACGCAAACCCGTAACGCTACTTGTACATAAACAAATATATCTGACTGATTTAAATTGCGCATAAAAAAATTAAGATAACAATATCTTCCTCTCTTTACATGCCAACTATCCGATAGTTTCAATTGAGTCAATTTACAAAATATCGACATTAACGTATCAGCTTTATTTTCAACGTAGCCAAATGTAAACGAAAGAAATACAGATCAAATTGGCCTTTCAAATTGCTCGAAATTGGGTCAGCTTTGCACAAACAAAAGTCGTGGATTTGCTGACGGTACTGTGTTACAATAAATGGTTCGCTTTCATTGATGAAATCTTTTCAATATTTTTTGTTTAATTCCGAGTAGTCGATTTAAAAAGCACTTGAAATCAATTTTATTCAAAGACAATGGTGCAATATGATATTTTTATACATGATCAACAAATAATCACAATTAATCAAATAAAGGTATGTTTACAACGTGTGTAAACCCAACATGGATGTTCGGTATGCCTACTCGATCCTCATTCATAATTGTTATTAATTTTTATTGATTTATATTTTATATAACATCGAAGGATATACACAGATACACCAACCAATCAAAACTGTATTTTCTACTATGGCAAAAGGGGCAAACGAAATTTTTTACATTAATTCATTGTCTATGCAAGACTTGCCTCTTTGACTGTCAATACAATTCCACAGGGATAACGACTTTTTTATATATTTTAATAGAGGCCATAACATTTAGGCCTCTAAGTGTTATAACAATACGTGAAACAAAAGATTTTATAGTTACGACAAATAAAATCTACTTTTTGCATCAGAAAATAATGTCATCGTTTTGAGTAAATCAAAACTTTGAAGATTTTCCTTTTTTATTCGTTTGGGCAGAAAGCTGAGCTTTATGACCCCTTGCCACTCTTAACACAAATACGACAACAACCCTATTGACGCGTACATATTACCATATGAACGTGCCGTCATTTACATATTATTGCGTAAGTGATATCCTAAACCATCATTTGTACACTCCTCGCCAATGAACAGATATCAATTAGTATCTGCCATTCGAATGCGGCGTTCCATACGATCAGTTGAGGTTCGGTTTTCTGCGTCGACATTCAACGATTAGAGATCTGATTGTCAATTGCA
This sequence comes from Agara belti belti, assembly GCA_018245935.1. Lineage (NCBI taxonomy): Eukaryota > Metazoa > Arthropoda > Insecta > Lepidoptera > Hesperiidae > Agara > Agara belti. The sequence goes on along the minus strand of DWEM01001595.1, from coordinate 5,116 downwards.
TACGCTTGTTTGAGACCGAATATTTTAAGGAATGGGATTTAATGTTCTAGTTTGAATTTGTTACGGATAGAGAATTGAAAAGCGGACGTGTAGACAAAACAAAATCAAAGTGTTGGCAACGATATTGTACCTTTATCCGTGTAACTACGCCTTTATTTTAACGTAGGTACTCATTGAGTAGTGCTATTGTCCACTAGCTAGAACCCGTATTAATATCACGTGCCCTATTAAGCGTGTGATGTGCCCTAAATAATTGTAATGTCATTGCCCTAAACCATCATTTGTATAGTTCTCCACAATGAACAGATCGCAATTAGTATCTGCCATTTGGATCGGAGGATCCGTTCGAACGCCGTGATTCGGTTTTCGGCATTCAGCATTCAGATATTAGGGACACGAGCGAGGAAGGTCGACGCCTAAAAAGGGTCACACTAAATGTCCCATACTGTGACATCAAAACGATTAATGGCTTCGTGCGGGATTTCAGGACGGCGAATATTTTCGGTCAATTCGCTTAATGCAATGCTCAGATTAATTTTTTTTTATCATTTTTCACTGACCTAAATTCTTTCACCGGATCGGTTGAGGGGTGATATATTATCCCTAGATGTTTATAGATTCAGTGTAATTCGATAAAAGTAAATGGGTTTGATGGTCGGCTCGTAAAAAGCGAAAGGTTGAATAGGTACACGTTACAGAGAGAAAAATAACCATTCCGATCACAGGAATAATTCTGTCTAATGATGATACGTAGATACTGATCAAAATTGATAATGGACACAAGTTTTAATACGCATTTAATTATATCTATTTAGTCTAATTATTGTGACCAATGACGGAAAAGTAGTATGTCTAAAACACATCAACGTAAACACATATGTAAATATCGCTTCTATACAGTTTTCAAATAACAGTTTTTGATAGTTTCCAGTACACATAGATACATATAAGAACAAGCAATGTTCTTGTTTTCCTTGCCAAGACAAAAAGCTAAGTAAATACACGAGAGCAAATACAAGTCAGAAGAAGTTTCCATGAGCAGAACATGAATTTAGTTCCCTGAGATTTTCGAGAACTGCTCGTTCAGAAAGTTGTATAATTTGAAGTATAAATTTATCAAGTCATCCACTTGGGTAACGAAGGGAACGGGACAATTGCTATAGACTGATAATTATTTCCATTGTTCTCATAGCTTCAGACTATAATTAGTTTTAACCGTTTAGCTATATTTAATTTAACATATTCATTTAGTCTCCAAGAAAGCAGTGTGCTCTACTGCGATCCTATTAAATGCCTATTAATTAGGTTGAGCACATAGATGAATGCGGTTTACTTTGCTTCATAATTAGATAAGTAGTCGAGGAATTATGTTTTAACCGGAAAATGTAAAAATACACTGTTCTAAGAAACTATACCTTAGCGCCTTTAATGTTTAATGGAGATTTTTAAAACGACAGTATTGGAATATATTGTCATGCAATGAAATGAAACACAGAAATGCTTAATTAGAAGTTTCATTAATACACGTGCTTAAAATCATATAATATTATATAAAATCAATTGCACGCTCCATTAATATTATCTCTTACATTTAATTTGCGCCCATATCAGTACCTGAACCAGAAACCCATTAACTGCCAGCGAGTTGACACAATTTTAATTTTCAACCCGTTTTATATCCCCGCCTCAGTTCACTGCAAGCAAATTAAGTAAATTTTTGGCTCTTATTCAGTTATATGCTATTTTTGTAAATTTCTCGAATTTCAAACTTCAACTTATTTGATAATTCTCTTACCATATTATGATAAAAATGTATCGACCGAATTCTGTAAGTATATGACTATATTATTGTATTAAATTTCCTATCAATAATTTCAATTTCAAAAAGCAACTCTGAACATTTCCACCTTCAAGGAAAAGCAATACGTGCCAAAAATATCGAGCGATCACATTTACATTGTAACTGGAGCATATCAATGCACTTACGGCACATCGCTCTCAAGTAATACCTACTGCGGACTTGGTAAAATAGGATTTAGAAAAGAAGTATTGAAACGAACCTTATTCGTAAGTAGGTATTTATAAAAACTTCATGGTTAAAGTTACTTGTAATTTAAAAGCATCCAGTATTTACATTTATGTTTTACGTCAAGTGTGATTCGTTATATTTTGCTAAGCTCCAGAAATATTGTAATTTTAAAAAATATATTTTACTCAATTTTTAATTACAGACAACAATCAGCATAGCTACTGTTACAGAAATATTACCAAGATTTATCTACGGGCTATTAAAGCAAATGGTAATGTTACGTAGCTTCCACTTTTGATTTAAGCATCTTACATCGACAACTGCCTCGTCAATTATGAGAAACGATGGCGGAATAGTAAATAGCCTTTAACAGGTTATAAATTTGAACAATATTTATATAACCATCCCCATTCAATGAAAAATACCAAATCCACGAAATAGTTCAGCGAAACCTTTCTACTGTACCACTCATTCTACAAATCACTAATCTGTAATAATTATACAATTTTATTTATGACTCAAATTTTTTGTTTCATTTTATTTAAAAAAAAATTATGTTCCGAATAGATATGAATGACATTATGATGAGGGTACACTGTATAATTGCAAAATATTGTTTTTCAATGCCAAGGTTGAAACTGATAAAATAATAATGAAATGTAGGTACAGTTTTAAATTGTGTGCCCTCTTGTACATAGATAAAAGTTAATGGTGATATGCATATCTACGAGTATAAGATCGAGGTACTTTGCAAATATTATGTGACAAATTTCTTCACGACCCGTCAATACAACTAACCGTATCGGTAAATTAATGAAGCAATTTTATTATTACATCCCACTTTATGAAATCAAAGGAGAATAAAGTAAGTGAACAAGTAATATATTTTCCTAAAAATCGAAAAGACAAAAAATAGAGAATTTCCTACTTATTTGGGCCACCCTTGTCACGATAATGGGACAAAACGTTTCCGTAATACAGTAAAGAAGCCTTTGTAGCGATGCGAGGCTGCACGCATCAACCCGACTGTGTCAAATGAAAATTAATAACAGCCAGCCACGCGGACGTTTCTCATTATTTAACACCCTTTCTATAGCCTTCTTATATATTGCTTGGATTAATATAAATAACGGAAACACTTAGCAGTATACACGTATGTGTTTAACGAAAACATTCTCTGATTCTAACCGAAAGCATAACCTTTAATGTATCCTAGAACGAATTCTTTACGCTACTATCGTTTACTTTCACTCTATAAACAACTTAATGTGAACTATCTTTTGATATTATCTCAGATATATCTTTGACAGAGACATGCATTACTGTCATAATATGAAATCGAAGCACCGCAGGCTTTTATTGTGCCAGATGCCATAGACTTCGCAATTTCATTAATACACAAACTGTAACGTTACACACATATCTACATATCTGATTACGAGGAAAGTAGAGCATGAACTACACCCATACGTTGATAACTGTACATGCATTTAATCTTCGCTATCTTTTCACAATGCAAAACTGCAATTCTCAATTTGCAGTTAGCATTGTACCGCGCATTGTAAATAACAGGCGGAATTGAACTGAAGCTTGATAGTACAGAAATAACTTATCCTTCAAGTGCATAGGTTCAATTTTACCAGAGGAATTCCTGAGTCAAAACATAAAATATAATTCTCTAAATAAGTATGTAGTTCAAATGCAAAAATTACTTTTCGCAAAGGCTTTTAACTTAAGTTACAGTACACGTCTGTGATATCGTATACTTATTACAGGCAAGTAAACAACGTAATACGTCCAGAGCTCTCCGCCACAGCTCCGGTCAGTCGAGTAAATCTAAATTCCATAGCGTTTCTCCGTAGTGTGGAATGTCCTCTTGAATGCTGAATTAAATTTTCTAAGGACAATTCCCTGCGCTAGGTAGTATTACAATGTAAGACACGTAAATACTTCTAAAATGTTTTATTAAAAAAAAATACCGTTTCTTAAAAAGTATTGCAAAATCAAACAATACCATTGAATTGAACACTTGATTCACTAATATGAGTAATTAATAACGAGAAGAACTTACAAACACCTACATATTTATTACAGAAAACCTTTTCGAAGGACTTACTTAATAGAGTAAGACATAATGATAGAACAATACCTATATTTACGCAAAGAATATTTCACTTTTTATGGCATAAACCGAAAAAACGTTACAGTTGTTAAGAATTTTATATTCAGTACAAAGAGCATTTGCATCTTAGCTTTCAATAGTCACAAAGCATGTGACTAACTGCAGTCGCTACTGAGCCCGCGGTTCACCGCTCATTCGTATGCCTCTTCAAAAAACTTTATATCCCAGTAATGGAACTAGGCTCTTCATAAACATTTACATAGCCGCCCCAAAGGCAATAGTAATCATTCGTAGTGCGTAACTCGTGTTTTTATCTTTGTCGGAATTCTGAATGATTATTATTTACGTTGTGCACCTTGCCCATTTTTCTTCCATATAGTAAGGTTGTCTGAAAGAGATCGCTCCTTTAACGATAAGACCGCCTATTGTTCATGCATTCGTCTTGTATCTGTACCAATATTTGTAATTATGTGTATGTGGCGTGAAATAAAGAGTTATTGTATTGTATTGTTGTCTTCATATATCAATGATTCTGTATTTTGTAACTATACAAGCGGCATAAAAACTACATACACTATTGGAAACAGGTATTCTTGCATTGTAGTAAAATTTAGGGCCAAAGTGTAGCGCTAGTCAAGTAGGTACGTGTTAGCAGACTTCAAATCCCTGTAAGAACGTAATAGATAACTGTTAGGTATGTAGATTTTATTGCTGTTTTCCTTTACCGTTATAGCGGGAAACATTAACGGTAACTACGCACATAACTCCGTGCTGTTCTTAATTTAAATTACCTTACGGTTTTAAGATTTGATTTTCAGACATACGAAGTGAGGGATTAAAAGCAAAAAGATTAATCGATGACAAATTATTATTATTATGCCTCGTTGATCGAGCGGTTGCTAGCGCGACTGCCGATCGGGAGGTCCCGGGTTCAAATCCCGGGTCGGGTACTGTTGGATTTTTCT
>DWEM01001594.1:0-13865 GCA_018245935.1 Agara belti belti | reverse complement strand
GTAACTGGTGAAATGTGGGGGTGTACTACACTCCTCTGCCTACCCCTTCGGGGAATACAGGCGTGATGTTACGTTGTTGTTATCTAACACACGTGTCACTGAAAACTGTACTGTATTTACGTCTATAGGTAAATCGCGTAATTTTGAGATCTAGCACAAAGGCCCGGCCAACGGGTAGATACTGATAAAAATGATGAATGAAGACCGATATTGGATAATATGTTACAAGCAACAGTGAAAGGAAGCAGGACGTTGCCAACATGTTATTTATGGATTACATGCAGTATGCAAGAGGTAGTTTATGCAAGTAGCAATGCGACATTTATTTATTTTTATAGCAAATTTTTTTCAGACATAAAACATTTAGAAACGTTCAAACTAAGCGCTTATGGTGAATGCACACCGCTAAATTGAGCTGGAGCACTGGAGCAACTTGGTGAATGTATCTACACGTTCTATAACAAAATACATTATGTATAATACCGCCATCACGAATTATTTAGAACCACTAGAAAAAAAGCTAAGAAACACTCACGGCAATTGATTAATTTAGGAGCCAATAAAAGGAGGCTGAAGATTACTCAGAGGAAGCTCGTGTCAACGTAATGGTCGTGTGCGGATGTTATCCATTACAGCTTCTTGCAATTTATACACATCGACTTTACGGAGGCGTCACAAGCCGCTTTTAATAAATATGATATCGGGGAGCGCGTGAAAAAATGAGTCAGTCTGTTGCGAAATATTCAAAATTTATAATAGGTATTTTAAAACTACTTATAATAGTTGGGGACACTTGTGATTTTAAATCGTATCAATGGTATTAAATTTTATGTTTTCTCTGTAATATTCATTTTGTAACAAAGATACGAGAAAAAGGTAGGCATGTGTTCTTCTGCCTGTGTTTAAAGCAAACAGCAATAATACACCACCACATATGAAATCATTAATTATCTAATTTATGAGAAATATATCTGAGTTGTATTAATCCTAATCTGGCCCTTGTAATATATGTAAGTTCAAACCATTTCGAATATGAAAGATCAGGCTGATATCACAAATATAATTTGTATGAACCCCTTGTTAAATTAACTTTTACTAATAATACCTGTGCGCCTGGTGACGACGACCTTTGAGATTTCTATTACGAAACGAGTGTAAATACTGACAATCCATGTGACAGAAAGAAGCAAGTCTGATTTTATTACACTTACCACAAGAAGGAAAATCAATATTAACACAATCATGATTAAATGAAAACGGTGTTAAAGATTTTACTTAAATAATAACTAATTTCAACTGTGTATTAAAAGTAAATGCTATTAAAATAATGGAAGCTTCAAATAACAATTTAAAGTATATAGTATGTATAAATGAGCCTTGTCTTTAAATTTTCCGTTCTAATTAACCTTTAATTTAAATTAATTGACGATTTGAAGACCCCTGAAGGCTAAGTATTGTCTGCGCACAACAAATGGCTAAGCCGATTTATAAGTTTCAGTAAAAACAAATTATTCCTTTATAATTATCTTATGTTTTTTGTTTAACAGGTGTCCCATAAACTGACGTTTAGATTTAGACTAAATTAGCATTTACGACTGGTTTATACATTTGCAATTGTTTTTTAATTTAAATTTGAATTTTCATTTATAACCCGCACGTAACAAGCTAAAGTAGAGTTATAAATTCTAATATATTTGTAAATTAATATTGCCATATTATTATTTTTTATCAGCTGTTAATTTGTTTTCCCGCCTTTTTATAGTTATCTGATATTATAGCAATTGAAAACTTGAAATTGCTCGTTATTTTCGAATACGAGTTCCTTAGCGCCACTAACGCAGCACAGACGGCACGCAAGAGCAATGTTGTACAAAATACCCATCACACTGGTTAGGTATAGACGGCATAGTCAAGCGATGCCTCAAACTCAAAGTAAGTAAAATAAGCTGCTTCGTGTGAGTAAGATGGATGGTAGTATGCCTGTTATATATTCATTACAGCTTTTTGCGTCCATTATAACAATTATTGCAGGACCTGAACTGTGAAGAATTGATGATGCACATGCTGTCAAACAACCGACACGTGCGACAAAATATAAAAAACAGCAATTTCATGAGTAAAAGTTTTTATACATTAGTTATAGTTAGACTCTAGCAGTTTCGGTTTGGGTTACTATAGTTGTATATTCATATGTTATTGTCGATCATTGTCCTATTATTACAACATAAACTCATTGATACAAGTTAATAAACTGGCTTTTTATATGTATTTAAATAGACAGAAACAAAAGTTACATCTTCAATTTTCAGTTCGAAGGAGAAAATAGGTATTATTTTATTTGTGGAATGAAAAAGTTTCTGTATATTAAAAAAGTTTTTGAAATTGATAAGAATACTTCATATTCAATATAAGACAAGAAATTCCCAGTTATGAGATATTAATATTGAATTACTACTGTATAATTGTGAATGTATACATAGGTTCAGTAAAGGAAAGAAGATATGTCTCTTCCGATTACTGCGAGTATCTACTACGAGACTGTTCTCGGGTCTCTACCCGATGGAACAGTTCCAGCTCACTGTCTTTTATACTATACATAACTAGTCTGTTTATTATAAATATACATGTAATGCTTTTAATAACTTCCAATAAAAGTTCAGTGTCAAAATATTAGGACGCTTACAATTTTAGTATCAGTACTTAGTTAAGATTTATGTATGTAACGCAACCATAATGTAAGCATTAATGGTTGCCTCGTCATGCAATACGTTGAATTGATTTTGAAAATGTAGCTCTCATGCCAATTAAACGACACGTGCTACACCCACATTAGCCCTGATACTGATGTACGACCAATTTATCTATGTAGAATAGTAAGCGGTAGATTAATGATTTTATAGTCTAAAATGATTCATAACGAATATTACCAATAACATCAATAACCAAATTTAACAGTACTAAAGTTTAATGTATATGAAATCACGGCTACCTCTTAGTTTTTGTGAGAGATAAAAGTTACAGTAGAGCCACTCTTAAGCCAATGCATTCTGTTTTCAATCATAATACCGCTATTGAAGTGAGTGGTATTAAACATCTAATCCGACAAACCACTCCGCTCTACTGTAGATCTGCGTCCCATATTTTGTCCTATTCGTTATGAGCTGTAAAAGTAGATTGACGCTATGAATATAATACTATTTTGGTTTTTCAATCAGTGTTACAAGTATTTATATATTAAATAGTCACGTTTCATCCAGTAGATTGATTTGATTGATCGATTACAATACAAGTAAAAGATCTGCGCTTTTCAACACTGTGCCACTGGTTATAATATTAATGAGATAGATTCAAAATTTGATTGACCATACAAAAAAAACTTGAGCCCTGAATATTAAATACATAAACACACGAAATGGTGGCCGAATGAATAGTACCGTTCTCTCATTCGTATGTCCTTGGTATTGGATCTACATAGATGCCGCTCTAACATATGGAAAAAAACTTATAAAAAATCAACAAAATCTTATGGAAGCTTCATTAACTATGGCTAAAATGATTACATCTGACAAATGTAAAATTCAATTTAACATGTCATAACTAAATTATTAAAAGAAATTTCGTCAAATACGAACGATGTTTTTCTTTTAAAGATTCCAAAAAATGCTATCGAGTTACCGACTTAGATTTTGTTTTTATATCTTAATATACTCGTAAAAAAACACGTAACGATTCAAAGATAATAGTCGGTATATTGCTTTATGAAATAGTACAGCAGATCCACAAACGTCGCAAGGGCAACTTAATCTGATCTTGGATTTCTTAAACCGTTTAGGTCCAACATTAGCAAACCATGTGAACACCAGTGCTCACTAAATAGCGTGTAATCTTCTGAGGAGATTTAAAACCTGTACTTTCTTTGTTTTGATAAAAAATTCCAAATAATTAATAGCACAACGTCAATGAAGGTATAAAATGTAATTTACACCTAGAATGGATGAACAATCAGAAATAAAGGGAAATGGCCACATGTAAGAAGTGCTTGCCAAATAAATTTATAGCTTTGGGCTTAAACTGGCCGGTGCAGCCTGCACAGTTTGGTGTATAATAAATGTGTGTAATAAAGTTGCCTCAGTGTTAGGTAGGTGTGAACTGAAATGAGACTTTATGTGTATATTTCAAAAAAAATAAAGGTAACATTTGTATTATACCATTTTCAAAAAAACATCCGTAACTTTTAAATTAAGGAAAAATTATTAACTGCCTCCAACTGGTACAAATACCTTCTAAATTCTGATTATATAATTATTTAAGATTTTACAAATCGGGTTGTAAAAATTAACAATATAAAAGAAATAATTGTATTGATACTCGTAAAAATTAAGCTACGACTTGTTTTTGAACGTGTTAGAAATTGAGATATACAGAGATTATTATTACCCAGAAAGTATGGCTATCCACTGGCTAATAGAATGAATTATAGAGTTTATGTATGAGATAAATTCTACACAGTAATCTATTAATAGACGAAGGTCTCACACTCAGTTTTCTGTTCCTATCAATAATAATTGATTGTTATTTTAATAACTCTTTAAATAACACAAAGTTTCGTCAAAAGTCAATTCTAGAAGAAAATACATTTTCACATCTAATTAATGTATGATGAGTATTAATATGGAAACCTAGACTATAGTATAATACATCGTTAATAAATATACGCACGTACTTATAATTTATATTTTATCTCATACGAAGCGAGTTGGAACAGAGAAGAAAAGCTACACGCAATTTCCGCTGTTTGTAATAAAGCTACAATCTTCAATAACCTAATACATATATTAATTGGCTGTTACCATTTATCATCATTAACATCGTAATCCCAGATGAAGTTATAGCACAAATGACAATCGATTCCGAATTTCACTTCTTGCCTATCCTAACTATATATAACTGTATTAAAGTAACATTAATAGAGTTATTATATATTTTATCACAATATCATGGTCCCGGGAAACGAAATACAATTTACACTTATAATTTGTTTCTTAGAAAACGGAGTGACTGGAGAGGAAAGGCAAATCTGCTATTTATTACCAATTGTTAAGTTACAATAGACCGTTAATATTCGTGAATTAATAAAATTTACAATATTATTCTGCTTCGGTTTTTTTCAACAGATTTTTTACATAAAAAATGTAGTGCTTATCCATTTACATACATAACGTTTCCACATAATTATGTTCGTTAAACAAAACTATAATTCTTACAGGTCCTGCTGTCGTCCTAATACCAGTGTTAGGGTCAATTATTTCTCTGTGTTACCTATTTTAAGTTTCTATTACTGTCTGAATAAAATGTTAGGCAAGATGCAATGGATTATTGTTGTATTATTATTTATATTATCGGTGAGGGTCGTATTACATTATTTACTAATGGTCTGCTTGATACTAGATTGGAAAAATTAAGTTGACAGAATAATTTTGTGTTACCTATACCACAATATTTTGATTAAAGCTACTAGTGGTCTACCAATATTTCGCACGGTTTGAAGACGATTTACTTGAAATATCGCTTCCAATATTCCAACATCAATAAGCCAGTAGCGATCGGTATTTAATTATTATGGAAACTGTATAGCCCATAGAGATTCCATGTAATTTGCATAAGCCGCTATCAAGACAAGTGTAAGTGACGTCGGTTCGGTTAGTTATGTACGCTACTGGAGTATATTTAAGTTGGAGAGGTAAACCACAATTCCGTCTCACACACGTAATATGCAGATGGGTGTGATGCTAGTGGTTTACTTAAACAGTTCCAAGTGATATTAGAAAGCAACTGCGTTGTGACACAATACCTGTTACATTGTTGTAATTTAATTAGTTTTGTAATTCTGTTGACCGTAATTACTTCAAATAATTAGTTTTAATGGTATGTACAGATTTGTGTGATTGTAACTTCCGGACCTTCTGAGTTCAAGTCGCGGGAAGATCCGTGACCAAGTGCTAGAGATAAATACGGAACAGGAATTTCTATTAAAAATTATTTTAAGGTTTAAAAACGCGTGAAATGATGTAAGCTATATTGTAATGAAATTAATTATTGTATTGTTTTTATTATAAACGTATATATCAATAGAAATATTATTATTACTTACATTTGTAATTTTATGGCGTTACCTAAGTTCTTATGTCGTATGTAATAACTACTAAAATATAAGTTATCAATAGTCCAAATACAAATGAAATACTTATGAGATCTGTTTATTATATATAATATATTGGGGTTTGTATGTATTGTTCAGATAAATTCAAGATAATACAAATGCTAGCAAAATAAAAGTATTGTTATGTTATTGCTATGAATAGCACCACTTACATTTTATATTGTTGATAATCTAAATCTAGTCCATTCACTTAATAAATTATGTGCACACATTCAAATATATTTTTGTCTATTTTTTTAATGTAAAAGTAATTTGAATAAACTTTATAAATAGAAATGTCCCGACTTTATTTGAAATATTGGTTGTTTAATATAACTTTTTCCAATATATTAAATATAATGAAAAATATAGGTAACTCTTTACAATATAAATAACTTTGATGACTTATTATATATTAACAGTGTGCTGATTAACATTCAACTCAATTTCCAAATTTCCGCGCCGATATAAGTTTTTACCAACGTAACATTGGGAAAGTCACTCTCGAAAATGTTCTTTTCTTTGGTATATCCGTTAAACTATGTCCGAAACGTATCATTTAATTAAGTCCAAGAGCTTATTTATGCGATTGGATTTTTGACAGGCGATTGACGTAAATTTAAATGAAGGGGACGGTGGAGCGCGATGTGCGGAGCATAGAGCGTTCAGCGCACTTGGGTTCCCCCACGGTACTGGCGCGAAGCTCCCGCCCTGCTCGCGACCCGTCGCCCGCCGCCCTAGGCCCGCCCGAACCATTGCGAACTCCGTTTCCCGTAGCCGGCTAAGCCAAAGCTTTCCTAGATTGTGTGGCCTTAGTGAACATTAATTACACCCAACTTAGTCTGATTAAACCTTGAGGAATTATCCGGATTGACAAAATTAACTTTTAACTTAGATTTATATCATTTTGGAGCGGAACGATAATGCAAGGACTTTAGACTTTGACTCACTTATGCCGAGTTAATCTTTATTTCAATTGCTGGTGATGTGTTAATTTACAAATGTTGCTCATTATTAATTACTAAGCCTAATATTTACAAAACAATCGTTAACGTTTGTCTCTTTATAACAATAATGATAAAAAAAAGCATTTACTTATTTATAACTTTTTTATGTTTTCACTGTTCAATAATACTGAGTTGATTGAAAATGAACCTCGAGCAGAATAAATATGGAGTATATAAAGATAGACCATAAAATGTAATATCTTGGTGATAAAATATTCCTTAAGCTATATTATGTGGGTACCACAAAAATATGCCGTAAACTGTAACAAGGTGATGGCGACGTGCAAAAAAGTCGTATAGATGTCACATCAACATCACGTATTTTCAGCTGTCGAGCGCGACACTGAAAGTAGGTATGAGTAAAAGTTAACTACATCAAGACAATGTAGATCTCATGCATGTTTACACTTCACGCGCGTGAGGCCTTTTTAGGACGCGCGCGTAGCGGCCGCATACGGATTATAAAATCCATACTAATATTATAAATGCGAAAGTAACTCTGTCTGTCTGTCTGTGACGTCATCACGGCCAAACCGCTGAATTGATTGTGATGAAATTTCAAATAGAGAAATTTCAATTCAAATTTCAAGAGATAAATTCAAATACTTGAGGGTCTTGGGGTGAACATAGTTTACTTTTTCATCCATTTTTTATTAGTTTTTTCAGGAATTTCTTTGTTTTACGAAAATGTCGCAACTTTGACAAAGAAAACTTTGTGACACACTGATTTCCAGGCGGGCGAAGCCGCGGGCAAAGCTAGTATCATAATAAAGCTTGTCGCCTATGAAATACTACTTGTCGTATGGATAACACAGCTACATATAAATAAAGAAATTGATAAAAAAGAATTTCACAATTAACCAATACTCAGTAAATGTAGTTACATACTATGGTTACTAAGACTGATTCATCTGTCCAGTTTTTCGTATGACTCACGCGCTAAAGCCTGAACCCCTCGCGAAGAAATCGAGTTTCATGTTAAATATTATAAATCACATATCACGCTCACGCCATGCACTAAAAGGTTTCAAGCGGTGCCACCCCTGTTGACGTCACTCAATATCCAGAGAACTGATAATGAATAGACATTGTATGCATAAACTGGTATTGATAATGAACTTGATAGATTCAAATAACGTCACAAAGATTTGCTGTGTTTGGACAAAAACAACTACACAGATCAGATATTGCAGTCCCGCAGAGAATTGTAACTTCTTTAAATTTCAGAATGAAAATCGATACACCTTTTACAAACGTTGAATCGTTACAGATTTATTAATTACAAGCTATGCCCCACAGTATTATCTGCGTAAATCCCAATCCTGTGGGAATGTTGGGATAAAGTAAGTAGCCTATATGTTGCCCTATAACCTGCTCTATCTTCCACTGAAAGTCCCATTAAAATCGCTTCAGCCGTTCCCGAGATTAGCCCGGACAAACGGAAAGACATACAAACAGACGGACAAATATTTGAAAGATGTCTGGTTATCTTTTTAATTTCGCATAAATTGAAAGACACTTAAGAAAACACAGTTATTTTAAAATCATCGACAGACACTTTAATGTTGTCTACGATCCACTAAGTGAACCCTATATTATAGCCCTATACATAACGTTATCTATAATATAATCCTGCTGCTACGATATATCACAGACGGTTTGTTAATTGGTAACAGACGATGCGCTTGATTGGAGATCTTGCCATATCTAGTTCTCTGATCTGTGACAAAAACGTCGCTATAAACCATAAGGGGACGTTGATGCGATAAAGTGCAGAGTCCGTGGACGTGCGGTTAATGTTGTCCTGTGTTTATTATCGCTGGAGAGGAAATAAGTGAAGCGAAGTGTTATGTGGTCTCCACTTATATAGCTCCTAACGGCCGTTATCCAGAACGCGTGTAGTTCGTTTTATATGGCAACAGTAACATTGTCAGTACTTCAGTGTAAATGATTCCTTTTTGTTAAAAATTATGGGCATTACAAAATATAATCAATACAAGTAACAGATAAAATTATATAATACATTCAATGTAAGAAAACATTGTAGGTAATTGTATATTAATCGCAGAAACAAAAATGAAACATGTAGTGCTTATATTAAAATCTAGATTACAAATCGCATGTAACTTTTGTTTCTTTACTTACAATCAAAGGCTTTTGTTCTGTAATAATTAAAGCAAAATTTTGATTAGATTACACAAACGTTGTTCGCTTTGCTACGGTTGTAATTCTAATGCTGTGTAATAACATGGAACATGGAAATAACATAAATATACACAACATATAATAAATAACATAAATAACATGGAAAGAAAGAAAGAAAGATCTCCGCAAAGCCTAAAAAATACGCTGTTAAAATTTTGATGGAAATGGGAGTTCTAGTTTAACTCAAATTTATTATGCCCTAAGTGTCAATTTTCCTGTTAGGAACGGTGCCTCACTTAACCGCCCGAGTGCCAACGTTTCGTTGGACTTTAATATAAGTACGTGCATGAGCTTGTGGCTTATGGTATTTTGTTCTTATTTCCGCCGAGCTTTTTATTCTTTTGAATTATAATATATTTACTTTTCAACGTGTACACGCTAAGTTGTGAACGGTTTCAAAGTCGTTTCTGTTTTGATAAAATTAAAAACAATAAGTTTAAAAACAATTGTTTTTCAATATTATCGTAAGCGGATATTATAAAAAATATGTATTATAGACAACAACTCAGTCATACATAAATAAATGGTAGAGTGTAAAAAATCAACATTCGAAAAATCCAGTATGATTTAGGCTGAATTATATTGAAATACGTTCAAAGGATCGTTCTTACAAAAGATGAAAGAAAACTTATAACAAGGCATTATAAAGAAGGTATTGTTTTGAAAAAATCTGAATTTAAATCTGAGGTCCTTTTGTTTGAATATATCACAAAGTTGTTCTTTTTCAAATACGCTATACACTTTGTAGGTATTACCAGAATCTTTATTATTATGTTCGAAATTGAATTATCCAGAAGCTAATTCCAAGTAAAAGATTCCTCATTGTAAAAATTCAAAGAACTTCTTACTCAAAGAGATTTTTTTATATATATTTAATAAACTTCATTTTTCTCTAAATACTAATTGTTACCAGCCATTTTGTTCGTGCGGAATTCTATTGAATTACCACGCTTCCATTTGTTATTTCACTTTTTTAGGACTAAGCCTGTGCCCTTTCCTAGAGACAACCTGTCTCTATATCGAATTTCAATAGCGCAGATTCAGCTATTTTAAAATTCACAGTATCACGGTCCCGTCTACAAACTTATAAAAAACAATCGTATATAAAAATATGTTGATTCCTTGCTCTTTGTAATCGTGACTAATACATACGTAGCTAGTTCAGCATTCAATTTTATTTGGTACGGCCTACGACTGATTTGAAAATTCTTCGTAGCAATCGTAGACCCGCGACGCGTAGCGCTACGTAATTGCAATGAACTCACTACAACTATTTACGTATATGTACGTTTCAGTTTGCTAGCGAATAACGGTAAATTTGAAATTTTAACATGTTTACATAAAAAATAGAGTAATTTATTTATTAACTTATAGTACCTCTACATTGAATAATCTCACTGCTGGGCACGGTTTCTGTCGATATTGACGTCGAATATGATAAGTATAACTTTATTATGGGCTTAGTGACAACCTATACATGCGCACGCGTTTCACATTTAAAGTCGAATATACACCTACTTACCCCCACTTGATTTAGTAATCCAAAATGCGAAATAGTTTAGCAGACAAACAACTTACAGACTGAACCCACAACCGCATCCGCTTGAGACAGAAACCGTTCTAAAACGAAGCATCGTTGGGAACACATTCATGTGTAGCAGCTAATGGATTAATAATTGCCCAACATTTCCATATCTACATGTTAGTTGGGTACAGAAAAGCAACTGATTTCATACTAAGATAGCGCCTCAAATGGATTTTCATTGTAATAGTCTGGTCGTGTCCTTTTTGTTTCTTTATTGACCGTCATAGATGGTTTTTCCCTACGTTGCGGAAGTTTAGAATAGCTCATTCATTTCGGTATTGTATGCGATCATGACATTAGAATAACTAGATTATCGAAAATGTATAAACTTTCTTTAAACTTCGGAAATTGAAGTAAAAAAAGTGTTTACTCTGATCTCAGAATCGGTTATTAAAAGTCCTGGTTGGATTGTCGGTGTAACTGTATGAATGTGCCTTATAATTAAAAAAAACAATGTGAATTTGTCTAATCATAATAACCATATTTATAATGATAGAGATCCTTCATAGCTGCTACGGTAGGGACGGAAATTTTGTGAAAAAATTGTCTATATACATATAAATAACATTGACGGGTTCGTCTGTAATTTCAAAATACCTGCGTTTTATTAAGTTAACATTTTATACTCGTATCTATATGTTTCTCTGTCTGTCTGTTTGCCTGTTTATAGTAGATAATCTTGGAAACAGCATATCCGCTTTGAATGATTACTTAACTGGAAGATAGAAGAGTTTACAGAACATATAAAAGCATAATTAACTCCGATTTTGTGTTTCATGAGTAAGTATTTTATAATTGTCATTAGTATGTCTGAAAACTTAGACATCATAGATAACAAAAAATGAGTTAACAAATCACACCTTGAAACGCTGTTAATACAAAAAACCATCACGTATTTCGCTTTTGCAATTTTAAAATCGAATTTCAGGAGACATCAAAAGCTTTTAGAATCGAATCGTAAAAATTCTATCAAAGCCTCCATTTGGCTGGAGCTGATGGGAGTCGATAGTTACCTACTGTATCCCGTGATCCTTATCGTATTGGTGATAAAGGCTAAAATTTTTTGATTTCGTAATCTTGGCTCCACTGCTCTAGTTCGGAGTTGCACCGTCGCTTCTGCACTCGACCCTCTAGAGCACTTCAGAGTTCGAGTTGGCACCGAATTTTAGGTCTCAACGCTTCTCATTAGGCACTGCTTACCGACTGAGACAGTCGGGTAAGGATGGAGGCGGAGGGGAAAGCGCGGGGAGGGGCAAGAACTGTTGGCGAGCGCGGCACACCATTGTACTAAGACGAAGCGTTTTGTTTCAAGTATATGTGCGCACCGTACACTCTCATCAGCTTTTATAGGGTAACTTATGGGCTTCGTCACTTACTGATATTAACATTCTACTCAAGTTACTAATTTATTCATATTGAAACGTTGAAGATATCACTTAAGTTTTTTTTATATATTACGTTCTACATTTTACATAGTCGTATATTGTAGTATTACTAGTATTGAAGAGGTTTATGAGTACCTACGAACCTATCATATAACTTTCTTTAAGTGAATTTTTAACAGTGTTAAAGCTATCAATTATCACCTTCGTATACTTTGTTGCAACGTACGTATTCCCTGAAAGCTCGTAACAACGTCTCACATAACTTGAATTATCACGTAATTCAATACCGTCGTCTTTCGCACCTCCTATAACATTGTTAAACTAATTTTCATACATTACAAATTCCTTTTCATATTACAAAATATGCTTTGCTCACTAGAAAATGTTATAACAATTTACAAAATTAAATTTATTCAATATATTTTGGAATATTCTCAAAAGAAAATTTAATATTCAAACACTATAAAACATGTATTTGAATAATGTACTAGTTATTGCGTTATTCTAATATTCGCTTTATGAAACATTAGTTGAGATGAGTCACATGTGTTGGTAATCTTCAAGCCTAAATTGGAACGCTTGCACTAAATCATTTAAACCGAAAAAAGTTACAAAATTGTCTTAAAGCTTTGACTAAATATGCATTTGTCATTTAAAGCATACCTGATGCGGTTGTTTTCGTACGATGCAGAACATAAAATAGCTTCTCTTGTACCATGCCAGCAGTTATGTCGTAACTTGTGCAGCCCATGACGGATGCCATGTAACATGGGACTGTCACGAATATTCGTGATTGTATCGAATGAACCGCTATCTGAGATCTACAAGACTTTACTTACTTTATACCTTTTCTACTAGCGTCGACTGCGTAGCTGCAGCGCGTTGTAGTACGTTGAAATATTGTCCAATTAATAAATGATTTTTAGGAACACGCTATGTTTGTTTCGAAACGAAACAGTGATAGTTTAATGACATAGATTTTAGAATCCCACTCCGAAAGGCGTTGTGTTGGAATCCGGGTACACACTACTGACTATACTATGTTTACTGACAACACTATGTATTGTTATACCTTCATGCACATTAAATTATGTGCTCAATTCCCTATCATGTTTTCCACGCCATCTGTTAAGTTAAGATAAGAATACATGGGGATAAGGGATAAAAACATCGCGTGAGAAAATAGCCCGAGTTCATTAGTACGCTATCGAAAAGCAGCTTCTAATAACAATAGATGGTAGTAAATTGTGATCACAATGAGAATGAAATTATGATTCTAACATAAAATGTATAACATTATAGTCATAACCAAATACATCTACGAAATTAATTCTATTCATAGCAATACATCATTGTTTTACACCCTAGTGCTCCCCACGTACTAATTATGAATAAACGTTTTTTTTATAAACCCCGGATGTATTAATGACTTGATGTGTGTGCAATGCTGGGTACCAGAGTCACGGTTTTATGTTTGTTTTGAA
>DWEM01001593.1:0-13867 GCA_018245935.1 Agara belti belti | reverse complement strand
ATAACATCTCTAAGGTGTGCAGGTTTCCTCACGATGTTTTCCTTCACCGTTATAGCAAGTGATATTTAAATTTTACTAATAAAACGCACGTAATAAATCAGAGGTCGAACCCAGACCCCCCGGAGTGGGAGGCTGAATTTCAAACCACTAGGCTACCGCTGCTCCTCAATTACCATAACGCAGGCATTTAATTGGCAAATTTGGAATAAGATGTTGTGTGTGGAATTTTACATGTTATTATTATTATAAATAATACGATCGGAGCACAAAATACGCTTTAAGAAAACAAAAGCCTTATGATGTATTGTGGGGCAGGAATCCATTCATGTCAAACGACCACTAGAAATATGTTAACCTTTATATCAAAAACGGAATCAATCAAACGAAATCGCAATACGCCGGGGAATTGATTGATCTTCGGCTTTAGCAGGTAAACGCACCAACTGCCGACCGATATATAATATTTTTTTGATGTGTTATTGTCGGTGGAAAAATTCAAGACACATTCATTTAGTATGGAACTATAGTTTTGTTTATTTTTTCTTTTACTTACAAATAGACTTTGTTGAGTCGACTTAATGCCTAAACGCATTCTCTAACTGTCAACTCGGGGTAGTAATGAAAGTATGTCGCAGACAATTTCAACACAAAACTATATAAACGATTAGCTTTTGCCTGCGAATTCGTCCGCGTGGAATAGTAACATTGGGCAGCATTTTAATTTCCTAGGATACTTTTATTGCAAATAGTACAGATACAAACTGCTCCACGCGGACGAAGTCGCGGGTAGCTAGTAATTAACATATCCTATATTGATCAGCGATAATGTAGCATTCAAATGGTGAGAGAATTTTTGAAATCAGTCCATCGGTTTTTGAGCCAATTCGTTACATCAGCCAATCATAAGCGTAACATATAAAAAATATCCCCAGCTTTTTCTCTCGACTTTCCGTTATAAATATATGTCATGTTTGATGTTAAAAACGCATTTACCAAATGGTAGCAGAAATACTTACGCTCAAAAAGCTAAGCTTTTACACGCCTAAGGGATTGATTTATTCTAAAAGCGGATTCAATCAAGCGAAAAGCAAATACTTGCTGAGGTTTGATTGATCTTGCGCATTTCGTGTTCAGCCGAACGAAGTGCCAAGTAGCCATCAATAATACGTGCGCCGAAAAGGCAAACATACGTTTTTTTATCGCAGAAGGATGTGGCAAACACGCAGACGGGCCACCTGATGGTAGTGGTCAATATCGCCTATAGACACCTGCAACTAGAGTAGCTAACGGTGCGTTGCCTGCCCTAAAGGAACCTTTTAACGCTACCCTTTACCTCCATGTTATACCGCACTGTAAAAGCCTCGGAAGGTAGCTCATTCCGTAACTGGAACGTGACAGTTTGTTTCGATTGCTCGCAATGTTTAATGTCACAGTCATTTCTTTGCATACCGTGTTCTGATATATTAAATTGTACCTAAGTATAGGATTTTTGTGTATAATCGTTAGCAAATCTATAATAATAAATTGATTATTTATGTAACAAAGCTGAGAGTAATTTTATAAATGTATCGATCAGGAAGCCAGTCACAACTTTACACACACACAACAACGTTGCACAAAGTCAAAGACAAAAACGTCTGTTTGCACAAATATGGGTACATATAAAGATGTTACAAGATTATTAGTTCAAGCCATATTTTGCCTTTTACGGCGTACAAATTTAAGAAATGGAATTAAAACATAAAAATTATTATCTCTAAGTTATTACATTAAAATTTACACACACGCAAAACATTTAAAATAAACACAAAACCGTGACTCTGGTACCCAGCATTGCACATACATCAAGACATTAATACACCCCGGATTTACATCGGCTTTGGCGCAATGTAGACACAATTTGTACGTAGCCCTAGTTAAAAATGTAGAGATTGAAAGTTGTGTGTAGGTAATTTAGTCCAACAGTGGGCATTGGTGGGTTTCACCTGGACTAAAAACAAGACAGAGCCGCCGCGTTATTGCAAGTTTAAAATTATAATGAGCAGCTCAACTAAGCGCGGGGAATGCCGCATCCGTTCTGAATTATTCATCGCAACGTTGAATACCTAAGCTTCATATTTACTCTGACTGACCTTTATGTTTAGTGGTTAGAGACACTAACTGCTAAACAGGAGGCAGCGGGTTCTATTCCTACACAATTTATGTAATGAGCATATTTGTTTGTTATTGTTTTAATGAAAATAACTATAATATTGAATATGAATGCAACTATTATATAGTATGTATATATGTATGTTTATCAGTTGTCTCTATACTCTGGTCTCCATAGCATAGGCTCTGCCTAGATTAGGATCCCATGACACAGCAATTATGTCGCATTCATTCTGATGAAACCAATTTTTTTTCCTTCATGGGAATCGAACCCACAACCCTCAGCGAAACGCTAAAATTCTCTAACCACTTGACCGATGGGTTATATATGCTTCAAAGTTAGCGTAACCATGTTTTATATGAAGCATACTTTTCTGTTACTACACGTTATACTGAATTTAATCTAATTAATTAGGAATACGACATACACTCGAAATAGAGCACAGTTTCCACGCCATTTCCGATCCCGAAGCTCGGTGATTCCCCTATAAAGCGATGCGTAATGAATAATTCATGTAACACCACCACCCTCACTCGACTGCGCCTGGAATACTGACTTTAATCTAAAAATGCAGGGGAACCAGTGTAAAATCTATTATATACACAAATAAATAAAATTGGAGTCTCTGTTTGTACAAGAACAACAACATATCATCACGCCAGGTCCCTAACGGGGTAGGCAGAAAGCACCAAGTGCCAAATATCTCTGTCCTCGCAAACCTGACGCGCCTCGTCTACATTCATCGCTCTCTTCATGCATACACGCCGGTTCCGGAGACTCTCGACTCCTCCGTCAGCCAGTATCTGACCTATTTGGTCGAGATAGGACAGTCTAGGTCTCCCTCGGCGCCTACATCCATCAACATTCGCATTATATATCTGCATTGTATAGCCAGCTGAGCTCGTTGGTTCAAATATTGGCCGTTGCCAATATTTGAGCCAACATCATCTGTGTTTCTGTGTAATAAAAATATCTAAATAAATTTTATACATACAGCACTTGTTTGATTATCAGCCGTCCAGTTACCATAACGCAGGCTTTTTATTGCCCGATTTGCTATCACATGTCGCGTGCGGAATAGTACAAATTATCGTTATATTATTATTTGATTTTTTTATCGTAAAACGTATAGTCACCCCATTACACCGCAGTGTAACGCGCGGCGCAATAATTCGAAAGCTCGTTATTATTCACCGACGGAACGAAATGAGTTCGTTTTTATTCAAACGCCAGAATGATATAATTAAAATTTGAATACAAGATTAAGTCCAGAAAAATCCAATATCGAAATTTGGCATTTCATAAAGGATTGAGCGTACCCATTGCTTTGTGAACATTTTTTTACGAAACAGTATATTTTGCGCCGAAATAAATTGAGTTTTTAACTTTTTACATTAATTCAACACAAATTTTTGTTTTTGTTCTATTTCGCCGCCAGATTTTGGTGACTCATTGAGTGTGTTTTTAGATACCATACTGATTACGTTGTGTTGTTTTTCGAACATATTTATAAACACACAATCATTGCTTATTTCTTAATGAAATCTTAACATAAAGAACCTCATATAGGTTTATTTGATGAGAATAAAAAAAAATAGACTCGACTAACATTGTTTTGGCAATAATATTAGTATTAGAGTATTATTATTTAGTTACTTATTGATAGGACTTTATTGGTTACGAAATGTTTGCGGGTTACGAGGCCTATGTCTACCGAAGTGCTAACGTCATCAATATTAACGGGATTCATTGCGACCTGACGTACCAAATAGTTCTATATTTAAATTTACATCATATAGTTACGTTTACATTTTCGTTTACGTTAAAGTTTCTGTTCAATGCATACTTTACTTGTAATTGAACATTTACGTTTCCTCTGTAGTCAGATTATGTTTTCGTTCAATAGTAACGTTAAAGTTTTTGTTATGTATTCTTTTTTTGAATTCACAAATTCAATATTATTATTACAATTTTAAATTGTTCAGCAATTATGAATTGAATCAAAAGCGAAATTCCAATGACACTACGACTTGTAAAGCTACGAAATATCAATGTGCCTATCTGATCCATCAAAATGCCAAATTATTCCAAACCGACCCCAATTTTGGAAAACATAACCGTCATATTGCTATAATAACATGTTTAGCTGACAGATCCCAAAGTGGCTAGTTAGCAACCCCCAACCCCAATATATCGACACTTTTCAATTTCAAAACCTAATCAATTTCAGAACACACAGCTCCTTCGTCAAAGCTTTAATATAATACACACCTTGCATACATGCAGTCGCATGAGAAATACGTATAGTCGAGACCAGAATTCCTAGCGCTGCCTAAAATTATCGGGGGTTGGGCGAGGGAGGGGCGGGACGTCACCGGGCTGATATGTGACCGGAGAGTCTTGTTCAACAAACGATGACGATGATTTAAGCTCGGCCGTTTTAAGTGTATTACCGAGGCACAGGTCCGGCTTTTGGGCTCAGGGATAGATTTGAGAGAGCCAGCCATTATGGGGCTGCCTTGCCGATTTATGTGCCTGTCCGTTCGCCGACTCTGTAGTTAGAGTCAAGAGTAGTGACGTCATTATTCCGTCTACTATTAAGATTGAGTGAATATTCAATTTCCTTTCAACGTTGTAACTGCGTGCGTTAGGAAGTTTTATAACAATTAGGAAAATTTGCATGTTGCGTAGTACTATGGAATCGTAGTGTTAGCATTGAGTTATGAGAGGTGTCTCTGACTTACATACACCTCGTAGCAACGCTCTGGAGAATCCTAAATAGATTTATATTTCAACTAGCTGTGCCCGCGACTTCGCCCGCGTTTGAATTTAATTATCGCTACTTTTGATTTTTGATTTACTAAGAGATTTTTTGTCAATTTTTTTTTTTGTCTTTCGTAAAAAAAAATTTTTTTCTTAAAAACTATCCTATGTTACTTCTAATACCTCCAAGAATATGATGTGTACAAAGTTTCATGGTGATCGGTTAAGTAGTTTTCGCGTGAAAGCGTAACAAACAAACTTACATTCGCATTTATAATATTAGTAGGGATTTGTTATGATATACGTATGCTTATGAGGTTTGATACTTTTACAATTAAAATATCGTCAAGCTATAGATATATGTATAAAGAAAAATAAAATTAACATTTGAAATGAAAAGATTTCGAATCATTTTCTTTTCCAAATTAAGAGATATCTCAATTATAAATCCTATATTAACACTATCTTGTTATTCTTAAAAGCAATTATTTCCATTATATAATTTTGTATTAGTTATTTACAATATTTAGGTACCTAATACTTTACTATCATAATATGTACAGGGTGGCTATAATCTATAGTTTCATTCCATTAGACTTTAGTGTTATTAGTAGCAGTAATTACTATTTATAATTAGATTCTAGAGTCATTAATTCTGTTAGAAAATATATGTACACCCTGTATATGTACAATAAAACATTATGGAGGCGGCTCTCGGAGCGCGCCGACGGGCATTCGTTCAGATTAATATTGAAATGTGCTTAAGATTATTTTTGTTCCATACCATCGTTTCTAGGGTTAGCACATAACATCGGGAATTAGATGCATCTAATTCAATTACAAGTATTTTTAACCCGTCTACGAGTATTTGTAAGAAACACATTCCAACTCGTTCAACCCTACGTTTCGCAGTTACAAAAGATTTCATGCGAAAATCCCAATTGAAGGTCTTTTCATGTCACGCGATTTATATCCAAACACATTAGCAATGAAAAAAACAAAAGATAATCGATAGACAAACGGAGAACCAAAAGCTACTGAAATGCTTTGTTTTTGATTATATATATAATGATTTCACTTAAGTTAGCACTTAATAAGCTATTGCCAAGAAAAGGGTAGAAAAAAAGGTATTGCCATGAAATGGGTAGAAAGAAAAGCAATGCCAAGAAAAGGGTTGAAAAAAAGGTATTGCTAAGTTGCTATAAAGACTTACGACTGCTTAAATAGCCTAGCCCTGCAAGAAGCGCATAATCCCTATCGACACCAGATTTATTCTGTGGGCGCGGTGATTTGCGAGACATTATGATAAGTGGGCAGACCTCGGCAATTAGAGCATGTGCAACTGGAATTATATAAATTGGAGATACTACTAAATAAATTTGCAGACGCCGCGACAAAGTTAGTGTGTACGCTCGCGACGATGACAGAGAACCATAGAATTGTTAATGCGTAGACATTTCGGTGGCGATCCTTCGTTTAAAACTGCGATCTACGCAAAGGAGGCTCGGCTATCATCGGCTACTTTCGGATTTTGTAGAGAACCTTCGAACTGTTACCTGTCTCCGTTCAATCTCTTCGCTTTTATCTCGGCATTTAACTGCTTCATGACTATTGTTGTAGCGATTTGAGAAGAAATCATAACAGATTTGATACAATTCTTTTCGCATTTATAATACTAATTTACATTGATATGAATTAATGCGAATTACGGAGACTCAATGTTATTTAAATAAAATACTTGACACCTTGACACACTTAAAATATAGCACCAAGTCGTTGGTTATTTTAACTTTTCTCAAACACCTTATATACATACATGAAACTTTGATATGTTTTGACATCACAAATCTAATGGTCAATATAAATGTTAAATCTAACGGATTTTGATTAGCAGTTTGGCTAAATTAGACTTCATACATACATATTATATACATACATCTACCAATCCGCACTTGGCCAGCGTGATTGGCTATGGCCTAAATCCCTCTCCCCATGAGAGGAGACCCGGTCCAGCAGTGGACCAACAAAAGTTTCGAAAAAAAAAAGACTTAATTTTATTTTAACTTATGTCGGAAGGCAAAACCTATACTGATCTATACAGCTATATTAATGTTTGTTTAACGCCATTTCTATTCTATTTGCAATCTCTGTGAACGGTAGCGGTATTTTATTTAAATTAGCGCATTTATAATGTAATCGATAGCCGAGCCATGTTCAAAGTAATGTGCTAATAAGAATAAGTTATACTTTAAATAAGCTCTTTTAATTGGATAACTAATAATTCGTGTTGCATTATTTGTGCGTTGCATTGACTATACCGATGCCTTTTATTCCCCATCGAAATTTAGCACAATAAAAACTGCAACCATAAAAAAGTGCTTACTGTTAATATCTATGTTTATAACTAAAGTACTTTTAAATTGAAACATTCAGAACATAGCAAAGTGTAGTAACAAAAAAATTTTTGTTTTTTTTTTCGACACTTTTTATTGCTCCGCCGCTGGACCTGCTGTAACAACTAATATTAAACTGGTATTTGGGAGAAATTAAATCTGATGTATTTAATAAGAATAGTGTCAAAATCTCCGGAGCGCTCTATACGCTACAAGTGTGGCTGAAGTGTCGCCATTGTGGCGGCGTGTGTCGTTAATACAATACCAATACGAGTTCATTATGCGCCTGACCCCACACCTTTGCCGAACAAAGGTCTCAAAGTCCGCGATCACAAAGAAACCCGCAAGACAAAGTAAGCGCCGCTGAAGTGGCTTTTCATATAATTTTCTTCTATAATTCACAACTGAATGGAGCTTTTCAGGGGCGCTATTAACAGTATTAAAAGTTAACAAAAGTCGAGCAAAAAAATTTACGTACACTAAAAACACTATTTGGAGTGTACAGCACAAATTTTTTGCTTTGTCGATGTTACAAAAAAGTACAAAAAATTTAATGATTTTTTTTACATTTATACTACGATGTCTATGGCTGTCTTTGGCTTCAAATATCTAACAATGTGCGTATTTGTGTTCATCTAAGTAATCGATCCTACATATAAATAACAAATAAATTGTATAAGATATTTCATTGTGATGTATATAAAATGCAGCATAATCTTGACTAGTACAAATTTACGAAGATCGTCTGTAAAAGGAACCCTAAGGTGCTGATCATAAGACATTGAGCTTTTGTCTATAGTTAGTTGTAAGCTTCTTTTATGTATTACTATTTTATTCACTAAAAGATATTTTTTTTATTATTATTAATATTAACAAGTTTTAGATAATTACCGATATAGTACATACATACCTTGTCACTGATACTTTTATCTGTTTCTTACAATTATAAATGAATATAAAATAAGTTCGTAATCGTTAACATAATTGCTTGTGAAATGTACACAGCATTATCCCTTTGGAAAGCGTAAAAATCTCGGAAAATTGTTAGGGTGAATTGGACTGAAGGAAGGGGTTGTCGCTTGCCGCAGGGACCGTGGGGACGGTAGAGTCGCTAGCAGCTAATACGTAACTCTGTTTATTTGATTGATAGTTAAGAGAATCAAAAATATAAATTGTATTATATATTTTTGTCTTCAATTCTTTACAATTTCGTATAGAGGCTATTAGAACCGTGAAATATTTGCATAAAGAATTCAATATTGGAATTATTCGTCTTTCAGGTCACCATTTTGGAAGTAAATTGAGAACAATTTGGCACTCTGGCTCTATGTAGAGACCATTAACTTCTCCAAGACTCTACTTATAACAAACCTGAAAGCTACACAACACCATCAGTGCAAATACCACAATGCTTAATTTTGCATAAGATTACAAAAAAAAATCTAATCGTGTCTTTATTTATCACCTCAAAGAAAAGCCGGCAATCTTCAAAATCTCATTTAATATCAGACCATTGTAATTCACAAGTGTTATAAAATACACACAGAACATATAAAAGCACTACAAAGCACGCCACGATGTTAAATCAATACCCTTTTCTTTTGTTTCGTGTGTCACAGAAATCTGAGAAATCTGTCGGGCGAGGTGAAGAAGTGGTCCTTAAGGGGCCGCTAGGGGGCAACGGGGTGGCTTGACACTCATTTAAGTAGCATATAATTCAGTTTATTTAGCCGAATTGAATCCGAGGAAGGGGTTGAGAAAAAATATATACATAGATTTATAAGTGTATAGACACAGTAGTTAAGGCAATGGGGGTTGTTATTCCTTTTTATTGGAATAAATTAGCAGAATTGTGTTTCGCTTGCTGGTAATGAATGTCTTGTGGACGGGACGGACTCGAGTGGGTTTTATTTTAATTAATTGATTTGATTTGAATTTGGCAACGGCCCTGTTTTCATACTCGACTTGGATGTTGAGTAAGAAAAAGCAAAGTTGGAATATCATTTGTGAGTGTTGCCACTTGCGATAGCGAAAATAATGATTTCGGTGAAAAGTCCGTGTTGCGTTAGAGTTTCTTAGTTTACTTTGGTTACGGTTTTTTTGTGAGTTTTATAAAGGTTAACTTTGAAAGAAATCTGTATTAGTTTACACAGCCAAGAACAATTCGACTTGTAAATTAAAAAATACAATTTGAATTACATTATTTTTTTAAATAAATTTTATATCAAGCAATTCACTCATAGTTAGTCTTTTTTGTGTCCTTAAATTAACAAACTTCCCGTGGGTTACTTTTATAATTTTAATACTACTTTAACAACCAATTAGGGCAATGTTGTTCTAGTCAGCCAGTAAGGACAATTGATCAACTAATCAAGTATTTCTGGTATCCACTCCATTTGATTTTTTTAATCGGCAATCTTTGTCGCCTCTATTGTACCATCGCAGCTGCCTAACCTCGTATTTTATCACGACGACAATCAAAACGAGCGTTCCCAACCACAAGTTTAATTATGCAAACATCAAGCCGTTGCCAGATTTCTCATTAGAGGCAAGATAATGATGGCGTACACTGTCGCAAAATTAGATAGCAAGCACGCACCCAAACAGATATACGCGGCACATTAACATAAACCGAATTTGCATGTAAATTACATTTTACGGCATCTTAATTAAAACATTTTGGCATTATAAATGATCAAGGGAGGCGGGTGGGTGTACGCCTGACCTTACGGAGGGAGCGTTTAGTTGATTCGATAGTTTTGAATTTCGATCTCGGATTGCGTTCCGCGAATTTGAATTTTAAATTGGTTTTTTATTGCGTTACAGTGTTGCCAGTATGTCGATTTTCGAATGTCTGTTTTTGTTTATGTTGGCTTTCTTAGATGAAACGCACAAACAGTCCCGTTGAAAAGTAGTGCAGATGAAGGAATGATGGCTAATATTTCCAAAAGTCAATTTAAACTAAATTAATGATTTCATTGACATCAAAGTGAAATCATAAAATCAATGGCTACTTTTCAAAATGAAAACATAATGTAAAAAAGCACATATTTCTTGTAAAAAAATATAAGGTATCACAAGCCCTGTTACTATCTATACAATATTGCATTAATATGCACACGTGTACCTATACAATTTGACGCTCGACATTTCAATTACGCGGTGAAATTCCACCGAATTTAATTGACTGAGAAAACAAAAATGCTCTTAAAAGGTTCTGTTCCGATTTTAAAAACTTTTTTCATCACTTAGCATTTTCTCGATAACTCCTTACGCAATAACATTTACATGTAATTTAAAGAAAGGGCAAATCTCCTTGCCGGGGGTGTGGAGGGAATCAGCGGAAACCTCTTTAAATAATTTGGCAATTAGGGGTAACATAAAATTTGCATAATTGTATAACTTGTACACTGTTTATGTTTTGACAACAGTATTTATTTATCTATTATAATCTGTACGGTTGTTCGCCATGTTCTGTTCTATTGTCTATGGTTTGAGATACTCGTAAGTATAGTTTCTTTTACAATTCAAATTCAGCCATGAAACTGTTCTTTTGAGGCAAATATTTGTTTCAGCCCCATAAAAAGACCCTTTATATTTCGGTAATGTATTCGAAGAGAAGTTTGGGTAAATATTTGTCAATGCTCTTTTAGTTAATAAGTATGACTAAGAATATAGTAATTAATATAAAGAAATCTAGTTAAGACTATAAATAAAATAAAGACTATAATTGTTTATCTTATTAATAAAGACTTCCTTCCTCGTTTATGTTTAACTTCTTGAAGTTTATCTATACAGATAGCTTATAAATTTGGTCTTTAATCTTGGTCTAGTGGTTGGAGACCCTGGCTAATAAACCGGAGGTCGTGGGTTCGATTCCCATCTAGGACAAACAATGTGATGAGCACATTTATTTGTTTTGTGTCTGGGTGTAATAAAAATATCCATTTAAGTATTGTATACTACGGAAATGTATTTTTACCAGCTGTCCGTATACTATAACACAGGCATTCGATTACCTAATTTGGAATCCAACAGCCATGTGTGCAGTTATCCTGAATTAGATGATTGCAGATTTCAGATATAGAAAGTAGCATATCAGAAACAAGTTTCAGATACAATGCCTTCTTAAGCTCTTATGTCTTGACATGTTATCCAGCAATAAAAGGCGTCTTTGAGTAAACTAATAGTGACACAAAGGCTACGCTAACTGCGATCAGCATTTGACCAGGCGAGCTCGAAATCACAAAATCTCAAATAGAAAAAAAAACTAACTTGACACAATTTCATTGTAAAACGGGTATTGTTACACGACCCGTTGAATTACTCATGACGAACTAAAGACAACCCTTTTTGTCTGCGAAGAGTCGCCACAGGCATGCACTAGTCTTTAAGACAGTGATCTCGCTCCGAGTTATTCCTGCGTCGACATTCGAAAGCATTTTCGCACTCAAAAGTGTAATGAACCTGCGTTTTCGCGAACTAATTAAAAATAATCAACAAACAATACAATACGAGACTCTTCAGTGAAGGAAAGATCTCAAAAATAATGATACAAAGCTCTTTATTTCACACAATTACTGTTCTGCGGAAGCGGAAAGGAAATCTGCTCGCCCACATACAGACGCAATTCTGTAATCTACGCCACAGTGCAAAACAATGTACGCAAAAATGTTGATGTACTGGCCGTTTTATAATTTCGGGGTGAGACGTTTTTTATGCTAAAAATGAGAGGGCGCTAAGTCAACGCGGTGCGGAGGTGTCGGCATAGGCAAGTAGTGAAAAGCAGGCGCCTAGTGTCAAGTGTAAATCGCCTTGTTAATTTCGCTGGGCCTGCGGCGAATTTCGCCGAGTACGCATTGTGTGCGCCGGCTTTATGTCGCGTCTTCCCGTTGTCTGTACACGGCTTTAATTGCGCGCGTCATTGGCGCGCTTTTTGAAAAAAAAGAATGACGTGTAATTAACGCGGGAATATGGAACGTGACAACGCGCGTTCTGAGGGAGCCGGTTTTTTTTAAATTTTTTTAATTAGGCAAGGGAAGGGTTTTATTGGTGAACTGTGTTTTGTTTTTATTCTTTTTTCACACATACGTAGATGGGTAGGCAAGTGCGTCTAATTTCGTCCGGCCACGTATATTTTAATAATACGTTACACGTTTATTATTGAGTAGCAAACTATGTGTTGGCAATGTAAGTAGGTGATAAGTGGCATAATCGACCACTAGGTACAACATCCACGCCTAAATGAGCGTTCAAAATTTTATTTACGGTGTGATTAATTTGATGTATACTTTCGTTGTTTCCCGTAACGTAGGTTGGTTGGTAAATAAAAAATAATATTTTTTTCGGGGACAATGACTGGTCGAAAACGGCGATGATACATGATCCTCGTTTGGCTGGCTCGTGTATTTTTTTATTATTAAAAAATCACATTAACGGCCTTCATTGGGGCGGCGATAAATAATGCCCTCCTTATTCAAATTTTTGTTTTTGTTCATCCCCCGTTATAAATGAGCTTATTTGGAAACGAGGCCGAAATGATAGGGCGATAAACCAGCGCGGAATCCGCTACAGTCAGTGATGTGTGACCGCTTAGATGTACTCAACGGTAGCAAGTATGAACATTACCATTAGTATATTCTGCACACCTTAGAGTATGTTTCTGTTTCGGTGCTATCTGCCTACCCCGTTAGGGACCTGGCGTGACGGTATGTTGTTGTTTCTGAGGAGTTTGAAGTTTCCCAATCTGCACTTGGCCAGCGTGATACACTACGGCCTAATACCATCCCACAATAAGCGGATACCCGTGTCCAGTAGTCGATCTAAAAAATCTAAACTTCGTATGCCATGAAAAGCAAGATAATTCTCTAAATTCTATACCCGTATTTGTTTACAAAAATTTTGCGTTCATCTTTGAGATCGCGGCCAATCGTCAGCGTATCATATAATAAAACACAGGACACAATTTGTCTCAATCGCTCCGATATGCCGTCTCGAGTACGCTAATATCAGACGATTTCCTGGTAGCCTTGGCTGGCGTCAACCTCGGATGAGGAGACGGATAGCTAGCCCCGAAGACTCGGGGACTGCAGATACATTGTGAGCATAGCACCACGTCTTTAATGGGTGTAATCACCGTGACACAGTTGTCCCATAAGTCCAGCACGGGTAGAGAGATCTTCAAAGTCCGCGAGATCGCGACGATTTTACATTTGCCTCGCGCACGTTTAACGATGGCGTTCATCGGCGACTTGTTCATCTTCTCATTGTTGGCTACGGGTTTGTTAAAGCACGGCTTAGGTTCAACACGCTTCCAAACATTACGGAGAAACTATTCCTTATCCTTATTAAAATTCCAAACAGCGCAGAGAATGGTACGACAGAACCCTAGATTGGTAGGCTGAGATTTAAACCATTAACTAAAATAGCTACAAATATGGCCTTTAAACTTTAAGCCGAGCTCAACGGTAACCTTATTAATATACGATTAGGTAATGAAAGTTGTATTCCCTTACGCACTACCGTAGATACACATGGCATATACGTAAAATGTATGGTG
>DWEM01001592.1:0-13872 GCA_018245935.1 Agara belti belti | reverse complement strand
CACACACACACACACACACACACACACACACACACACACAAATCTTTCCTCTTTATAATATTAGTATAGATATATATGTGTCATTTCACATTCCTTATTTACATACTTTGAGAATAGATGTTCTAATTATTCCAGCAGGTTTTAGTTGTTCTGTTAATTCAGGTGCTGTCCAGCTCACCAATAAAATAAATGCTAAACCATTCGACTCAGACGACGAGACGATTTTCGAAGTGTTCGTTAACTATTGCTCACTAATCGTGCATTTCTATAATATGCAACAGAAGAAAATCTATCATGTACGTTTCCTTTCGAAGTTCAATTTGAAATCTTTTAAATCTACTTCTTTGGGCGCTCATGAATAATTTGATTTTCCTTAACGGTTTAATGGCTTCGTTCGATCCTTCAAAAACCTTCTTTAAAGTCTTCGGCTGTGATAATATCTTTACAGGAAAATCTAAATAAAGTATACTCGGATCTGTTGCACCTTCACCTGAGTCCGTGCAGACACGACATGGACGAGATCATGGAAACCAACGGCATTGTGTTGCCACCTAATAATTTTAGAAGGTAATTAGTGCAACGTCTACCCACTAATGTTGTTACCTTAGTGATCAGTCATTCTTATCTGGAGAATACTAGTTACAAAAACTTATGACCGCTAAATGTCAAAATGAAATCTATTCCAAGGTAATGCCTGGTAGATTTGCTGTCAGTACATCTAAACGTTTTTGTAAGTTATTAAAAGTTTCGTGGGAAGCTATGTATGGGTTGAATTACCGTAAAGTACCGGATTTGCTCAGCCGGTCTTCTTGGCGACAGATGGGAAGTCAAGATGGAAAGCCTCAAATTCTGCAAGTCAAAGCTATCCCAACAATTTACACGTAAACAATGCCGGTACATTTTTATCGTCGAGGCTATTGATGAATCTGACGTTTCCTTGTCATCTCTAGCTACGATTACCACATCAGCGAAGGCAGCCGGGAAGATATGCCGGGGCTCGTCTGCTACATGTGCGTGGAGACGTTCGCCGACCGCAACTTCGACCGGCAAATCCTCGCCGACTTCACCCTGACCATACTGAGTTGCTACCGGAATAATCCCTACCATAACGCGGAACATGCGTTCTGCTTTACTCATACCATGTTCCTCATTCTGGTCAACAATGTCGGATATTTTGATTTTATTGAGGTGAATTTCGATATATATTACGTTCATAAAAAACTTCACGTTTACTGTATCCATAATCACAAAACAACCATAAAAAATTCTATTTTGCACAAGTCTATCAAGTACATCGGCAACATTATCTTCTTATCCTATCTGATATAGTTATCTAAAATCGTCTCCTTACCAGACTGCTGGGTTAATGTTGGCCGGCTTATGCCACGACCTCGACCACCCTGGATACAATAACAATTTCCTAGCACTCTGCAAGCATCCCCTCTCGCAAATGTACAAATCTTCGATACTGGAGAACCACCACTACTTCCTCGCTAGGAAAGTTATGGAGGTTTGTTGATATTAATTAAGAGTCATCTTCCAGTCTCTCATCTCTACGTTCAACTAATGAATCCAAGTTAACGAAATCTCTTAGATCAATTCTGTACTTCAATACTATCGTTTAATATCACGTTGGTTAGATTCCCAACTGTGCAGACACAACAATAATTAGATCTAGTTTTTCAACTGACATGATGTACAGGAACCTACGAGGTTCTGTTCGTTGACACTTTGTTTATTCATTGGTAGGATAAAAACCTCTTAGGCAAGCTGGCGATAGCAGATCGGGAACGCATTCTGCAAGAAATGAAATATGACATCTTGTGCACGGACTTGGCTGTTTACTTTCAGGTATTTTTTTGATACTACGTCTAGTCTACAATACGTAGAATTGTTCCTCTATGTGAAAGCTGCATTAAACAAAATTTACTGTATTCAACACGCGAGGCTAGGGCATTTCGATTCGTCAAAAATTTGATTTATCTAAAGGTGCTGGTAGTAAACGAAATGACGCTTTAAATAAATGCTTTCTAACTTAACATTGCACTCGATATGACTACTGATATATAATATACGATGAGACAAAAAGTTTTCGAGTGGTTTCGTTCATGTTAAATCCTCGTCGGTTTATGTGTAATTTAACTATTAAATTGGTAAACATAATAAAATAAAAAGTTACATTAATAAAATAATTTTTGCTATAGCATTATTCATATGAAATATAACTTATTATAATCGTTTTTAATGTGCAATAGAAGATTTTTATTATTATTATAAATTGACCATCATTCAGTTACTGTTCAAAGGTGAGAGCTCAACTAACGCCGCTACTGGCCGACCGAGCCTTCGACTGGACAGACAACTCTCATCGCAGACTTTTGAAGGTATAATTTATGTTTCTCGGTATACATACTAAACCAGATTTTCTTTAAAATCAAAATAATAATAGTAATAATTGGGACAGTTCCCCATACGGCTATCTGCTTTCAAATTAGGCAATTAAACGCCAGTGTTATAGTAATTGGACAGATATATTTTTTTAAATTATCCCCAGACACAAAAGAAATAAATGTCCTCATCACACAAATGTTTGCTCTGGGTGGGAGTCGAATTCACGACCTCCGCTTTTGCGGTTAAGTTCTCTAACCACTTGATCACTAGAACGGTCAATAAAAGAGGAAAGAGAACTCTTCGCTAGCGGTTGACAAGTTTCCACTATTGCAATAAATCTTGGCGCCGTAAACGCTAACTAAACACAACAACAATTATTTATTTATTTATGTTCTTTATTGCACCTTTATAACATAAAAAGTAACAATGGGCGAACTTAATGCCGCATGGCATTTTCTACCAGTCAACCCTGGGGTGATGGGGAGAATTTGTGGCAGGTGTTAAATTTAAAAGGAATACACATACATACATAGAGAAAACGAACATACGTAAATATCATTATTCAATTATTATTATTATTATTAAAGCCTACATATATGCAAATCTGCCTGACAGGTTGTTCAGTTTCGTGGAGGGTCAGTAAATCCAAAAAACAAATCACAGTCATCTATGGCGAAGTGTGCAGTAAACGTAAGTTCAGTGGGTTAAAATAATGATTTTGAAGCATAAGTAATGATGTCGCCAACAGGATACACGAAGAGGAACTTGTCGTAACTTGTCTTGTAGACCCTATACAGTATACTTAGTCTGTATTGTGGTACATGTTACATTAACAGCTCTACATAGAGCCGTTTGCGAAAACGTTAAACGAGTTCGCACACGGTCACTATTGTCTTATGGGAGAATGTTGTAACCACTGTCGGTTTTGTAAGGGACACGACATTTTCTTAATGTAATTTATTATTCTTTGATGTCACTGTGAAAATTATGCAAGTGTTATGTTAGTATGCTTTATCAGTTCCGTACGAAGTGCCATCAAATGACAGCGCGATTATGTTGGAGCGAATTTTGTTACATAATTTACAATGATGAATTTTAACCATTATTATCTGAAAATTTAAATTTAGAATTCATTGCTTCATTGTCGGTAAATGAGTGAATGCTAATTAGTCCAAATCAAATGAATACTTCGGGGTTCTTTTAATATCAAAATAGAGCTTTCAACACCTTTACCAATGGTTTTATCCACACCAGAAGCTTTTTTATCCACACCAGAAGGTTTTTTATCCTCAGACAATTTTATGTCATAGTAAACACAGTAATGGTTTAATGTGAGGTAATTTTGTTTAATTGCAGATAATTGTTTATGAGAGTAGTATAATAGTAATCTGATAACAACCCCGCATTTAAACATTATTACACACCATTGTTGCTTTCTATCAGATTGTTGGTTAACAATTTTTTCTTTGAAAGTCTTGTGACAATATAAAAGAAACACGTAGATAACCAATCCAATTTAAAATTGGATAATGCGGATAAGATAAGGTGGAATACAATAAACGGTGTTATTAACTGCTGATGTTAATCAAACGACTTTTAAACCGCTGTCCAAAATCATATGTATACATACAACTGTTATATGATTACTGAAATCAATTTTTTCAATTCCATATTTCGGTTTTCAATATACATAACGTGAATGTTTTTTTACCCATGTGTCAACATTTTGTTTATCCATGAATAAATTGTTAATCTTTATTTGATTAATCTGGGATTACGACGGATATTAGAACCATGAAAGTTCACGAAACGATCAAATAATATGTAGAGTTCTTCAACACTATGTAGAGTTCTTCAA
This sequence comes from Agara belti belti, assembly GCA_018245935.1. NCBI lineage: Eukaryota > Metazoa > Arthropoda > Insecta > Lepidoptera > Hesperiidae > Agara > Agara belti. The sequence continues at coordinate 9,623 of DWEM01001592.1, read as the reverse complement.
CACTATGTAGAGTTCTTCAATAACATGTAGAGTACGTTAGTTTAATGAGCTTCGTATTGACCACAGTGCTGCCACATAGCTAAGTCACAAGTCACAGTAAAAAGTAAAACGAAGTAAATAAATTCACACTTATAGCCAGCCGCGCACATTACATTATTATCTCTTTGTCGTGGGTGCTCCGCGGCGTGGGTCGGTCCAGAAGATAAATCCAAATTCATCATTCTGGTTGCTGTACGACCAAGAATTGAAACCGGAACAATCAGCGCTGAAGACCGGTACCTGGCGGTGGACAGTTCCAAACCAGTTTTCAGTATTCAATGTATTCAATGTTGTTAACCAGCCATTTTATGTACATATGTATATTCCATTGAAGTAAATACTTAGTTTAAAGCTATTTTATTTCAAGGTAAGAAGTAATGAGCTAGTCAATTTTTGTAGTCAAAGGTGATAAAAGGTTAGTGAATTATAAAAATTTTAAAAATTTTCTGTTTCAGTTTAGGTTCAGGTTAAAGTTGAAAATTAAAGGTGACAGCACATTTCGTACTTTTACTATATATAGTTGGTAAATCATAGGATTTGCCAGAAATTGGACTGTTACAGTAACATATGTACGCATACTTGGATGTGATAAGCTTATTAGTATTACCGTCACGTTCGGCTTATGCAACTGCATATTTACTTACATTGTCATTTGGCCTCGCAAGCAAAATTATAGCGGCTACAAATCTCTACGTGTTTAATATTTAGTGCGCCCGTTCGTTGCCCTTGGACGAATTAGGCTTATTTATATTTACATTATACAATAGGCTTACATGACCAACTGATCAATAGCATTGGCTAACTGATCTATAGCATTGACTAACTGATCCATAGTATTGACTAACTGATCAATTACAGTGGCGCTCGTTACGGCCTATGTTCAGCTGTAGACTAAGATGGAACAGGCTTTTGACAACGATGGTGGTGACTAATTGATCTATTGATGTAGAGACAAATTCTTGTATTCAAATGAAATTTGAAGCGTAGTTAAAGTAAGTCGCTGAAGTAGACACAGTTCTCTGTACGAAACAGTATCACTTAAAGTACCACTATATAATATATACTCATCTCCTACTAGTACTTTCAGCTTTGTTGTTTCTATATTGACAATCCATTTATCCAAACTTACATTGATCCCAACGAAAGCATTTAATTTGTGGCTGATTACAGGCAAATAATTCATATATATATATATAGCCTTAAAGGATATTAGTTTCCAGTGACCCCTGAAGAACTGGTCTGCATGACCAATAAATATTTCTCTGGCATAAAATACCATATTTATTTAAACCCGGATAAGAAGGTTCGCGTTTTACGACATCCGTAAATATAATGTGAATTTTCACAACATACTATTCAATAACACATAATAATCGGTGGTCTAATGCCTAACAACCATAAGGAAGATACGACTTATGCGCCAAGGTTCGTAAATAGACGTGACTCAATAACCATTGTAACAAGACCTCTGGCTATTCAAATAATGCGGTACTATGTAATATTGGAAACGTGCATATCTGAGTGTTTTCTGAGGTGTGTGAAGTCGGCTAGTGCTGTTGACTATGACCGAACCTTTTCACTATAGCAATATCCAGCAGTGGAACAAGAGAAGGGTTGAAAGAAATGTATCACATAATCATTATACGGTTGTATAAATGTTATATTTTTATGTCTTAAATTTTCTTGTACTTTATTGTTACTCTTTCTTGTATACTTTGTTTTTAAATATACTGTACATTTACACTAAACATTTCTCACTGATGTTTAATTACGTTAGGAGATTTTATAAATAGGACAAAATAATTCAAGCTGGAGTACAATAAAAGAAATAGTTGATTGTTCCTTGATGTATGTACAAAATATTACTTCCATTGAAATCTAAGATACAAAATTAATAAAATTGCATTGTTCTGCGGTTATAAACAAAATTGATTCTAATCTAAATTACAGACGAGACGATACCAATTGACTATCACATTTCCTGCATATATTTATATTCTCGTTTTGTAAGCTTTAGAGTACACGTGTCAAGAAATACTGGCCGAATCAAAGTTACCTTGCCTTGGTGTGCGACCTTTACTACATGTGAATTGCTGTCGACTAGTATGTAATGTTTAACGAATGTGCACGAAATATTACATATTTTTTGTTTTCTTGTGCAAGATGACATAATTGTATTGAATTTGAAACTATTTGATATAATTTTCATTAGATTCTTTTAAAAATATCTCTAGAATATTGATATTTGGATTACGAATTTTGTTATTTATTCTGGGTCCGATTGAGGTCTTCTTATGTGTATCAATTATTTTTGTACGCATCTATCATTACTGTGTGTGTCTATCATTACTGTGTGTGTCTATCATTACTGTGTGTGTCTATCATTACTGTGTGTGTCTATCATTACTGTGGGTATGTATCAATTACTATTGTGTTTATGAGTACTCATTATTAGTGACAATAAATTATTGTTTTATAAGTGTGTTCATAATATTTGTTTGCGTGTATCCATGACTTCCATGGCACAGGTTATTTCGGTTTGTAACTATTTGAAGCGACTTTTATTTCTTTAGATTATGCTATTTTACTATGCATTACGATGAAGGAAAAGATAATTTATGCATAAGGTGATTACTATAAGAGGGAAAACCACTCACCCATGCGTATGGTTGCCGGTCCAAATCAGCGCGGTTACGCATCTGACGTCAATTGGTGACATCATATCTGTTAAGGCGAGGTTACAATTCCGTGTAATCTTTTTGAGTTTTGGAGACAATCAATCGTAACTACCATAGATGTATACATGGTGTTGTTGAATAGGGTTTTTAAGGAGGCGTTACAAGAACTTTTTATTGTATACTAGCTTTTGGCTGCAACTTCGTCCCGTCCCCGCCGCAAAAAATGTAATTATTTACGACATCACATTAGAAACCTCAAAAATAACAGTATTTCTCTAATATATAATGGATGTTATTATACATATAAACCTTCCTCTTGAATCACTCTATCTATTAAAGAAAACCGCATCAAAATCCGTTGCGTAGTTTTAAAGATCTGAGCATACATAGGGACAAACAGAGGAAAGTGACTTCGTTTTATACTATGTAGTGATAGTGATTACATCCTGGTAATTTTACACCCAAACACAGAACCTGCCGTTACAAATATAGATTTGTATTTAGTGGGAAACGTATCCACAACACCCTACTGCACAGTCAGTCAATTTTCTTACCTGTGACATAAAGCTATTATCATTATTATTATGTGCAATAAAATAAAATGATAATTGCATACCTTGTACAACAGCTGGGTACACGAAGCCGGACGGGATAAAGCCTTCCTGGCCGTCGCTCCTAACAATCCAATACCAATCCGGATCTTCTCTATTTAAAACTGTAACAACAGAACTAACATGAACAAAGTAACAAGCATGTATCTAACATTATCTGGACAGATTGCCTTTGTTAGATATTATTGAGCTTTCTAATGCTATTCATGAGGAAAACCGTAGACTCATAGGTGTCTGAGCTTCTTTTCGCTAAACTACTAAAGTAATTTACTACTTAATTAGTTAATAAATTTTTTTCACCCTTTTTTTAGTCCACTGCTGGACCAGGTGTTACCCTATAGTCTACCCCGCTGGCCAATTGCGGATTGATAGACTTCACACACCTCAGAAAATATTATTTACTTTATAACATCTCTAAGGTGTGCAGGTTTCCTCAGGATGTTTTCCTTCACGGTTATAGCAAGTGATATTTAAGATATAATTATAAAATGCACGTAACAAATCAGAGGTGCCAGGATCGAACCCAGACCCCCGGAGTGGGAGGCTGAATTTCAAACCACTAGGCTATCACTGCTGTGAGTACTTTTACCTGTTACAAACTCCCCGCGTTCAACATCCACGTCATTCTCATCTCTGGCGGTGAATGTGTAGAGGACAACGTATCTCCCTGAAGGGTCCTTGCTGAACGGACAAGCTTCACCTTCACTGCCCAGCTCTGAATGACCATCATTTGTTGCACCGTCCGATAATGATAATCTGTAATTATTGACATTGGCAACTTTTATCTTTTATAGAGAAAATATTACTTTTTATCAAACAAGAAAAGACAATTTATATAATCTGTTTCGTCTTTTTTTATTCTGTATTGAAGAAATGCTATTGAAACAGACTGCATTATAGTTTTGTCTATCTCTTTCACACTTAAAAATTACACTATATATCTTTGGATTTCAAATTTCGTTTTATTATCATAGTGAATATTCTGTCTTCTTTTTGTTTTGTTGATAGTGGAGATACTTATGAACAGAAACACATGCAAAAGCTCATGTGGAACACCTTTATAATCTTATTATGACTTAATAAATGCGAATGTTATCTAAGCAATGGTCGACCATAGTATTATAAGAAATTTAAGTATTACTTCACATTTTAACAAAGGTGCTTTCATTAGTGCTCCTATTTCAAGAGTGCAAAAACTTTGCCGTAAAACATGCTAAGATACTGTGCTTGGTATTAACAGTTATAAATCTACAACTGAGGATTCCTGTTACAAATGACCTGGTTAAAGTCAAGCATTAATATCACAATATTCCTACGTCTAGACCTAAACAATTGTTACTCACTGTGAAACATCTCTATGAGCCAAGTCCGTGGGTGAACGACTTCTCGGCAGCTTCTTTTTCAGGTCATGATGCTCACACGGTGCACAATATGAGTGCGGAATGAAACCTTCCCTGCGGGACTCCGCTACTATTACGTATACCCAATCGTTCTCACGATAAAGTACATTGACTATTTGGCCTCGCTTCACCTAAAATTGTGTATATAAAAAGGTGTTTATGATTTATTCCAAGACTAACTTCATGAGTCAGTTAGAAAAGATAAATCACTTGAGTTTAGTTTAGTCGTTTATATTTGTAACATGTGACATTTAAACAAGCAGGTGTTAAGGGTGGTTTTACTACAGAAAAATGTTAGCCACTTACCTTATAGTTAGAGCCGATAGGGTAGGCTGTATGTTTATCAAACGAAAATAATTGTGATTAGTATAGTTATAATGGGACAGCTTCACAAATGCTACCCGATTGCAAATTGTATATTTCAATTCCAAGATATATTTATTAAACCAAGAACAAGGCAAATGAATGTGATCAACATAGAAATGTTTGTGATGTGCGAGATTCAAATCCACAGTCTCTGGCCAATTGATAGAACATTCTTTATGTTAAAGTTATTACAGTGTATACTTGTATTGATATCATATCAATGTTTAACATTATGAAATTCTGTTAATGGATCATAGATAATTACTCAACATCATACCTCTAATTCATCATCGACACAGGGTGCAAAATCATGCAAAACGACCATTTTCGAATCCGGACTCAACCCATGTTCTTTTTCAATTCCCACTCTAACTAAAGTTTCGATACTGGCTGATCCAGTGATCCTGCCCATCCCCGGACTTAATCCTGATCCAGGACGGGATAGTTCCTTTTCAGAATCACCACTACTTGCTGTAAAATTAATTTTTCATATTCATGTCCACAAACAAATCTATGCAAATGTATGTCAACATTTGAAAAAAGGGGTACATAAATATTACGATATTTTTCCTATATTACTATAATAAATACAAAAGTTCATAAATAATGCTACAAATAATCCATTTAAGTAGGTCATTATCTAGGTAAAAGCTAAATTTATAGACGACTTAAAACATCATGTGTTCAATGTCATTGGCAACCATAACAGAAAACAAAAGTTGTTAAGTGCATTTAAATTATTCAGAGTCAACATTTAATGTAATATCTCTACGCAGGATATTCCCACGGTCAGAGTTAATTGGACATCACATCGGGTTCTCGAACAAATCGAGATGAATTTACAAGTTTTACATATTTATAATTATATAGAAAGTTTGAGGTCATTGACTCAGTAGGTTTTCTCGGATAAGCTTCGTGTTACTTACATTTCTTCTTCTTTCCCCTTCTGATTCGCACAGGACATAAAAATGCCATGTTGCTTTGTTTAAATTATATCACATTCCGATTAAAATTCGCCAACTTTAATTTATTTCGTCCTAAACACTTGTTTCACACGGTCTCTTATGTCAAAAGTTCACGGCAGTTCAGGGCTGCCAGTATTTGCCTTAGCTATAGGCTATTGCCGGCTACAAAAAATCACTCAAACTTTTTAAAGAAAGTTATAAATTCAAGATTACATATTTTTTAATCTATGTGTAAGTTGATGAGGATTATTAATTAGTTCATTGACACTATTTCTTGTATCGCCTCTGTATCAGTAAATAATTAATTTAATAAAAAAAATGCCATTTATTTATCTCGTACACTCGTGTTAGGAAATTTATTTCAAGTTTATGATTATGAGATTAGCAAGTACCTAAATATGTCTAGTTTTTATTTAATCATAATTATTACACGGAATAATTTAATATATCATCGACATATTATGGACAATGCGATGATTAGTAGTGCTTGGTCAGGTCGGCACTGTCAGTGTCAACAGTAATCTAATCATTGACAATAGAATGAGACTGTCGATGGTCTTAGTCTGGTCAAGCTGAAGAGCGAAATTTGGCGGGAAATTAAGAAAGTTCTCTATATAGACATTCTTGAACTTTTAAATATTGAGTAAAGCTAGTCTACGTCTAACTACTCCAGCACTTTTATGATTAGCTCTAGTGATGGGAAAAATTCACGTCTTAATTTTATATTTAGTATACATGAGAAGCAATTTGAAAGAAATGAATTGATAATGAAAGAAAATACATAGTGAAAGTAATTGAAAATATTTATTTCCAATACATGATTTTTAACATTAAAGTTCAATTAACAGTCTAACAATATACACATTTTTTTGGAAAAGTAAAGCATTCTATATTCATAAACATTTGGCACTTGATGTAATAACATACAAAAATAAGTTAGAATATGTTTTGTAATATTAATAACAGTTCGATAAATTTACAAGTTTTTTATTAACTATATAACTACTCTTGGAATTTAACAAGCCTTTCTATATAAAATGCATTCCACAGCCCGTAAATAACCAATTTTTATGTTTTTTACTATTATCAACATATTATACATATACTACAGAAATTAGAACTTTATGTATGTAAGACATTTGAACATTACAATATGGTCTACAAAGAATGTAACTGGCCACTTTCGTTTAAAAAATCCAGATATCCAGATATCTAGTACCTACCCTTATAATCCGAAAGACAATGAAATGTTTTTGCTTCTGAATTAACGTATTTTGAACGTTGGTGAAATTTTCAATGACATTATCTAAATAGGCAATAAAGAGCTATGTAGACAAGGAATATCAGAAGACTTTACATTGCGTTACGTTAGGTTATTATTATTTTGTACATTTCAAATTGAGAATCTCAATAGTTTTAACTATATGTTTGGTAGTTACTATTTGCGATAGTTTTTTTAAATGTAAGATAATACCATTTTCGTGATACCATTTGATAGAGTTCAGTGTCCTTTACTGATTTATAGATGTCATAGGCTTATTGGTGTATATTTTAATAACATACCCACTTACATAAGAAAATAAAAGACAAATACAAAGCGACAAAAATAATATAGGTATTATTATTCTTTGCAACATGTTTTCAAATGTGCTGAGTGTCCGTTAATGAATGCCACTGCTCATGTCGGTGATCAGGGAACTTGATACAATCCATCCAATGTTTAAGTCTTCGGCCCTTGCTACTGGCGCCTAGAACGAGGCTGCCCAGGAAGTCGTTAGGTTTGCCGTAATCCTTATCCCAAACTGTCAATGTCAAGTTTTGGCGGGAAAGCTCAGTTGGACGGGTTTCGAACAGAAACTCTTCGTTCCATATAGGGTTCAAATTGCGCCATTTTATCGATGTTTTGTGTTTTTTGTGATACGGGTCCGGATCCAGGTGTCTGTAAAAATAATTATAGCACTGGAGTCTTGTAACATAATTATATTTTTCTTTAAGATTACTTACTATATGTAAATATTTTGAGTTACGAAAAATATTAACGGTGTTAGAACATAAAAAAAAGGCGCCACTAGAATGGTGCATTACACACCTCTGTTATTAACTTTGTATTTATAATGATTCATATTAATACTTATATTAAGTAAGATCATTTTTTTATGAATCTAAGAAAACCACTTAGCTATATAATATCACTGTTTTATTCTTTATGCCAATAAGATTATTAACATTTATGAAGAGACAATTCTACTGTTAGCGAAATAAGGTTTTTTATATTCACCATGATGTTTATTACATTAATAGAGTTATTTACAATTTAACAAACGGATCGGAGTATCCGTTGCTGTCCTGCGGCGGGAGGTCTGCTGCTCGGCAGATGGTGACCACGAGAGCCCGTTTTTTGGTACTGTAGCATAGAGCTAGCAACACTCGAGGACCGATAGGTTCAGAGTTTGTAGAACCGGAGAGAGCCAGGCGCAGCTGAGCGGGAGATTTTAAACATTCTCGTAAAGCCACATTGGCTGAGCCCATTTCATCGCAACCGTATCTGAAAAGAAACAATTGAGCGACGCTTTTTAATAATCATGGCGAGCGTAGTGAATTCTCCAGACTTGTGGGAAGCAAGAAGGGTTGCAACCAATACATATAATACGTTATTCTTCTTTAAGTGCCTCTCCAACTAGTGAAGTTATCAGCTGTTGTAATCCGTTCCTACTTCCCACAAGGCGCTACAGTTCGGATGCGCTTGATGCCAGTCCACTCCCTGATATTGCGGAGCCCCGACTTCTTTCTCACATATAAAATGGAAGTACATACACACGGAAAATGCATAATGAAAATAACGTGTTCAGTAGAGTCACTGGTCGAGGAAATGCCAATTCACTGTTGTGACTATAAAGCGTTATTGTAATATTATCCTGCAAAAATAGGAACGTACCTGTCATCGTCGAATAGAACGATCTCTAAGGACTTCACATCTAGGTCGGATTCTGTGATGCCGAAGAAATGTACAGTCTCGTTGAATTCGGGATTCTTTGTTTTGTGCACCGTTTTAGTTCGTAATCTATTGGAGTATGATCCTTCTGGAAACATTTAAATTCAGAAAAAACTAATTTCTCTACTTGTGATATTTATTATTATTGATTTTAGATTTGACGCTGCTTAACACAAGATGATACTACATGAACTCAGTTTTACTAATTAGTTCTCTTAAAGGGGACTCTACACTCGAAAGATGCTCAATGCACAGTAATATTGGTACTTGTCTAACAGTAACAATTCTATACAAAACGAACAAAGCATATAAAACATCTTGTCTTTCAAAGGACTGAACAAACAATGCCTGGAATTGTTCATTATTTTCTTTACTCAATATTTTCTTTCGGACATTGAAAAGGATATAGAAAAACAATAATACGTCGTAACATAGTAAGAAAACAAAAATTAATACATATTTGTGTAGCTGTAGCGTAATTGAGTGTATATATTTTATCACTACATAGTATAAAACAAAGTCGCTTTCTCTGTCCCTATGTCCCTATGTATGCTTAAATCTTTAAAACTACG
>DWEM01001591.1:0-13872 GCA_018245935.1 Agara belti belti | reverse complement strand
CAAATAGTCCACGATCTGGACGGTACATTCTAATATCATTCTACTTCTGGACAATAATGTATGTCCAATAAAATTAACGACCTTACTGAATAATCGGTCAGCGCTTCGTCCAGGGATAAATAGATTGGATATAGACATAAAATAGATCATATTTTGTAATCAAAACTAACACGAACGATGACATGAAATAAACGAAGATAAACTTGAAACGCACCTCTTTCAAACGATTCCGTAAGTTTTCTTTCGTGATGGCCTTTCGTTCAAAGTCTCTCGTAGTCAGAACCATTAGCGGCGCATGAAGTTCGTATAGCGTTATACCTGTAATGAATGAATTTATGAAATAGTTCAGTTGCTCGCTTTTGTGGAAGTATTTTATGTAGTCTCAGTCAGTGAGTCCAGAGTACCGACGACATTTATCATGACCGGTTAAATATTGGTTTTGTTTAAATCAGAACTTATATGTTTACGGTTATCAGGAATAGCTTCTCCGGTACTTACGTAGCAGTTGCCGATACGTCATACAGTTTCTGTCTCCGATTGTCATTCGTATTTCTCCAAACGTAGGACAATGTTAATAGGTTTTAGAACTCATTATTGAAAGCCGTTATCGTACCCCGTAACCTGGAGCAGCCGGGCTCGATCACATCGAACACCTTCATCAGGTCCCGACAGATCTCGATCTTCCTGTGGAGCTGCTCCTCCGTCAGCTCGTGGATCATGTAGTCGGAGATCTTGCCGTAGAGCTGGCTGAGGGAGTGCTTCGCGGAGAGACAGAGGTAGTGGTTCGGGTGCAGCACGTTCCTGTACTTGTGGAGGAAGCTCTCGAAGCCGGCCACGTCGTTCACGTCGATCTGGTCGTACTCGTCCGTCAGCCTGCAACCGTACGCTGCGCGAGTCAGCACAGTTTGTAACAGAAACACGTTTCGATCGAAAGCAGGGTGAATTTCTCACTCGATACTGAAGTTTGTATTCTACGGTGTCTGAAATACTTGGGGAGGCTTAACGTCATATTTAACGTCATATTTGCTATAAATATTTGAAAGCGATTTATTCAGCTCAATGATACTAGAACGGTATATCCGACCGTTTGAGCAGCACGTCGACGGCGGCGGCGGGCATGACGTAGCCGCAGTCGGCGGTGCAGCGCCACGCGGCCGTGGCCTGCAGCGGCGCGCCGGACAGCACGCGGCCCGCACACTTCGGGCAGCAGAACGCGCTGGCGAACGTGCCCAGCTCCGCGGGGTCCGCGCACCGCTTGCAGCAGCACTCGAAGAACTTGCTGATCCTTATGTGCTCGCGCCGCTTCAACGTGCCCTGAAACGACGGGGCTGACATTTCAGTTTTATAATTATGTGGACGTTCTATCGAGTGTCAATAAATCTGTAGTGCGAGGTGCGAGCGTCGTTGTCCTCTCGGCGTGGCGGTGTCACCTGCAGCGTGTACGCGTAGCAGAGCGAGATGAGGTCGCCGGCGGCGTGCGGCACGGCGGCGCGCACGCGCAGCGGGCGGCCGGGCGCGCCGTCGCAGTCCGTGTGCGTGGTGGAGGGCGTGCAATCGTGCGCCAGCAGACACGCCGCGTCGTACAACGCACGCGCATTCGCGCCGCTGCCGCCCACTTCGAACGCGTTCACCTACACAATATCGCACATTTTGTATGTCTCCGGAAATACATTATTGTTATTCGAGACAAAGCAGCGAAAACAAAAAATAATAACAAACTTATGTGTCAAACGACAAAATATTTTTTTTATTTTATCTAGTAATTGAGATGTTTCTTGAGTTTAAAAAGTTAATATTCATATGGTTCTTACTTCAAGTATTCCACAAACGGTGTGGATCTCTTCAGGATCGTACTCCAGACCCCATTTCTTAAACCGCTGGACGACGTTTCTATCGTTCATGGGGTAAATGTCACCTCTGGCACGTCTCAGATCGTTGTGGGCTTCCATGGCAGATATTGCCTTCCATTTGTTAGGGTCTGCTTTCTTCTGTAGTAGACATCTGAAATTTTACGAATACTTTAACAAATACCTCGTTTTAGAAATTAAACGATGATATGATGAAATAAACAGATTTTCTATTATTCAAATAAACAAGTTTGAAAAAACAGAAGGTTACATTGTAACAATCGCTACATGTTCATTAATAATCAAAACCTATTTAAAGTTAAAATTAAAATAATTAAAATATTTAATGGCTATACAAGACAATTTTCGTCGAATGTTACCTGCCTCAATGGCATTAAAGCTTGATAGGAATCCTTCAAATCTTCCAAGTTACTGTAGTTCGGTGTGACGTTCTTCAGTACATCGCACTCGTGAGTCGAGTGGCCGGTATACTTCCCTTGTCCAGAACAGGAACTACTGCACATTGGCCATTTACAACCTTCACACCTGCAAGAACAATGATCGGGCGTTGATACATGCAGATCACTTCACACTTTTACGACTATTATGGCAGAAAAAAGCAGCGTCCACTGCTGCATTCTTTCCTCATTAAGATTTGATATACTTAAGCCACTAGCACTATCTGTATCTGGTTAGCTATTTTTGCATCTTTGATGAGGTTATCTTCTTACTTTATGCATTTTACCATGTTAGTGAACGAAATTCTAACGTTTACGTAACGAGATATGTTTTTGTTGCACAGGTATCCCTCGTGTATTTCCGAGGCGTCCTAAAGTATATCCAAATGCATCAATAACTTTGTAACCTTGTACGGTTCCATAAGTATCTTCGTAACTTTGAGAAGTTTCGGAAACTTTATATTTATATAATATAAGACTGACTGTTCTTTGAAGATGTGTAACATCATTGCTTACTGATATATGGAGCTCTCGTCCAATTCTCTATAGCATCCGAGGCATATTAAGGCACAGCCGGAGCACGGACCCACAGCCAGCGCGGGCTGCTCAACGATTACTTCGCCCGCGCGAAGATCTTTGCTCGCAACCACATATCTGCAAATCAATTGAAATATATATTCCTTAACTTGAAACAAAATAGTGTTTTCAAAAAAATCTTGCTAAATCCAGTTTCGAAATAGTCACCAGATTTCACGGCTAGAGTCCAAGACAAACCATTTGAATAACTAATTAGTCATCATACCAAAAGGATAGCAGAAGCATTGGTCCAAATTTAATATTGGTTTACAGATATATCCGAGAACTACACGGAAGTACGAGAACTACCGTCAGAAATTTGTGTTTCGTTATTCCCACCTGAATACGTTATTGGGCAGATCAAGTCATGCAATAAATACACTGAAAATACACATATGCGTGGAGAGATTAACAGTTTTCACTAGGAAGTATCCAATAATCAACAGCCCAGTATTACCTCAATAGATATTCAGGGAAGAGTGTGAAATAGATGATTCTTAGATATAAACAGATGACGCACTGTTAAAGCTCGATTGCCCTTAAGAATATTGTGAGCCTAATCATATATTCCGGTCTGTAATTGTATTGAAAGAATTTAACTTGAGACTTAATCATTATGACTTTTTTATTGCTCTGCTAAACATGACTGCTTTGTAATGGTAGCGAAGAATTGGCCTAGAGGTAGCACTTCGTTTTTATTGATTCGGTGTGAACTATGATTTCCTTCGCCGTTATTTACGAGTGTTATATTAATATTTTCTAGGAAGGCTTACCGGACGTAACGTGATTCTATTCATCTCACTATTGTACCTATCTCAAACTAATCCACGTTGTTTGAACATAATATATATATCTTCTTACCTGTTAGAAAATAAACAATTGGGGATCAAATGTTTATATACACATTTATTATAAAGAAGAGTAAGACGAGAAAACCCATTAGCGAGAAACACCTGGAGTTCTGCGAAAGGAAACCAACGTAACCAGACATAGTGACGTAGTGACGAGACAGACTCGTAGTATCGGCTCCGTCATATTAGTAACTTCGTAAAAAATTAAATTAAAAATGTCAAAATTAAAATTTGATTAAATTTTTTAACCCAATTATTGTTTGATTAGGTTCCAAATGGTTTTATTGAATACATTAAGCTCGTCAATAGCTACCAAAAAATACTAAGAAAAGCAAAATCGGTTGACAATCAGAGAAGAAAAATTTACTGAACTACTGATAATTAATTGAAGTAAATAAATTTATTAATATTCAATAAATAATATGCAATGTGATAATGTGATGAAGTATAATGTTTCGATCACCGTACTGGAGAAGCGTGGTGAAATATGGTCCCAGGCCTGCCGCAGTTCCAGTTGACCCGTGCCCAGCAGTGGGATGTAACGACAATGCAGCCGAAGTATAATATTGTTACTGACCTGCCCATAACATCTGAATGCTTCACTTCGTAACACAGTTCTTTCTTCGGCGTCGTCGATGTGTCAGGAGGGTCTGATTCTTCCTTCGTGGTCTCCTGCTCCTCAGGATCCAAGATGTTTTCCTTGTTGCGAACATCCTTCCCTCGCTTCTTATGCTATAATAAAGTTGAAATCAAATATTTAGTATTGTCCAAAACCAGGTCCCCTCGCATTTAAACCGGACTTTTCACAAATTTTAATTATTAAATACTAATTATTAATACATATAAAGACAATGACGATTGGAATTAAACACGACATTCCTAATTCACAAGTATATAACGGTCATTCAAATCCACTAACAACACTCATAATTGTTATATCAATGTTTAAAAAGCTTCACTTTGGTAATTGTTCTCCTCATAATCATAAAATGTTCGAAACCAAATGTATACTTACGCAGAAATCACTCAAAACAAATAATTTAGACATAATCAAATGAAACATTGTGTTATCGAGAGCCGATTTAAAAAAACAAACACCGGTGTTTTACGCGAGGCACGTGTTCCCTCCTCCGCGCGCTTCAACTTACACAAGAGATGCAGCGGAACATTTGCACGACAAGTTTTTTTCAAGCTTCCCTATGAATGAACGACGGGAAGGCCAGCTCGCTGACGCATGGAAATTATGAATGAGTGCTCAGATCTGGTAGGCGGGTGTCTAGGTATATTTCTGTGCCACTTGACTCGCCGTGCCAATGGCTCGATGTAAAAATCTGTTTCATAGCCCTGCCTGTGAATTATACGACCATGAAATGAAAGGTTAAGGTTGGCTGTTGTTTCCAGGATTTATATTTCTTAATGGGTAGGAGGACGCGATTTCTGCTTGTAGTTTTGCGTATTCAAAGTAACTAATAAGTGTGTTGAGCGTTTTTAAACAGCTTTTATGGCTTCTGAGGAGTTTCCCCAACTCTCGAATCTTATCTGATAATAATGTAGGACTGGGTTAAACAGATTTTGTGCATTAGTTAACGATAAATATACAGTTTAAGGATACAGGATAGTTCACCATAATGTTCTTGAAGGTGCGTGAATTCTACCACTCTGCGCTTGGCCGGCGTGGTGGAGTATGGCTTTAAGCCTTCTGGTTACAAAATGAAACTCATATGAAGTACTGGAACAATTAGAGGGTGGGAAAAAAATTAAAGATACTAATGTTGAAAAATAACTTTCAAATCAAATCTGATTTCCTTTTCTACCACAGGTACTGATGTTCTGTAACACCAAATTTATTCAAAAGTGGAGCGATCCTGTACAGCAGAGTATATTGGTAGAGCGAATATTATGACAAATGAATGTCATTAAGCGTTACTTTACGGAAATACATTGATATTACATTAATTGATTTTAGGGCCAATAACTCTGAGCATTCTCCGTTTCGCAGAGAAACACGTCTTAGAAATTATACATTTGACGTTGTGTGCTTTGTATTGTTTGCAAGCGCACGTGTCGTTTATAGAAGGGTGGTTTGTGCATACTGCGTGAAGGTGTACCAACTTGTTGCCCAGTAGTGTTGGCTTCATATAATCAAATTGAAATATATCACAATACGTAGAACACAACCCTAATTCTCTCAACCGTAAATATCGATAGACACTCGAGTGAGAAGTAATGGACGGACCACTGATGATAAAATTTATAGTATCCTTTTGTGCCGAGCCGTTTTAAGCTGTCTATCTTTGGAATACGTATGCACGCGGATTATTGTTATTTTAAGCGTTTTAAAACTTTATTGAATTTGTGTATACAGGTGCCGAGGGAGATCAACACTTTTCTAATTTGACAGAGTTCAGATATTAGTTGATGGATGAAATCACACCCTAACCTAACCTCATGCATGTTTATACCAGACCCGCCCATGAGCCGAGTTCCTTTTGGCAATTTCAAAACGGTTGGAAATGATAACTACAATCCTCGGCTCTGCCGTCAAGTAAAGTCACTAGATTAGCAGACTGGTTTTTGAAGCACTATGAATCTTTCACTTCGCTATCGAAATGTAAATAATCGATTGGTTCATTGATATAAACAAGATTTCCTCGTTCGATAGCTCCGTAAATAGCGGGGCCATTATAAGTGTATAATGGTTTTTGGCGAAGTGAGAACGTTAAAGTTTTCTAGAGCACACTCGTTAACAGTTGCAGAGATCGTATATATTTATATAGTTGATGACAAATCGCCTATAGTTACTAATTTGAAAGGCTTCAAACAGAAGCTGGGACAGAAGAACATGGGGTATGATGGCGCTTCTATTCTTTCATTGTTCCACTGCTGGACAAGGCCAACGATGACCATTGGCCATGTGGACCAATACCTACTGCACATACATAGTTTAAATATTACTATTGACATATCATAATTATTTCCCTCAATTATCTTAAATTTGCTACTGTGGTAAAATTCGTCAAGACAATCAAAAAACTTCTCAGTTCTATAATTTACCATAAAACATGTTAAAGTACAGTGTACCCATATCCATAAGAACCCCATACTCGTAAGTAAAAAGTCCCGAGATGTAATAACCCGTGAAACTCCGGTCTGAAATTATATCAAATAGATAGAAATATAGCGATAGAAAATATTCAAACCAAACAGAATAAATTGGTGTCCCTGAGTTTTCATATATGACAGAAATAGCTAGGAGAAGTAACACAATCGTCGCCAGCGTTAATAATAGTTAAGAATTGCTTGTTGGCAGTGATTCCTTATAACCGGCCGTTTGAAATATGCGAAATAGGTTCCTACAATTGTTTCTGCGTCTTGGATCGCGATCAAGTTTCGTTTAATTTGTTTTAGATATTGTCACTGGCTTGGAGTCGTGCACGCGGAGCGACGATATGAAACTAATAACGAATTTATTACAATAATATCTTTTGTTCTAATATACTGTATGAGATGTCAGTAAACATCAGAAAATTGGTATTAAACGAATTTGCAGAAAGTGCTTAAGAGTCTTGAAATGTACTTATTGGTTCTAAGTACAAAGCTGTGAATTTATTTGCAATCATAAAGATTTGTACATTACTTTATACTGATCGACAATATTCTTATTGTTACCCTATTATTCATTGAAAATAGATGTAACAGACTAAAGCTTGGTAAACTTCTACTAGCACTGGAATAAAGTCCTTCGCTGTCTAGATCTTGGTAAAGGCTAGATTAATTGACGAAAATAACCTGTCAAAGGCGTATCCCAATAAGACTAATGTTCTAAAATCATCACGACCTGGATTGCATTGTCTGTTTGCTACATTGTATTATACCTCTTGACCGGATAGACTTATCATAGAAATTATTTGTCGACCAATATTTTGGTGGTTTCGTAAAAACAAAGTAAGCATGAATATTGTTGAATACTAACCAAAATTGCACTTAGTATGCTGTGATAATTTTTACTAACACAAATAGCTGTTGCTATTTTCTATGAATGCTGTTTTTTTAATCCCATCAACAGTTCCATGCTCGCCTTAATGAATTGTGAGCCGATGGAGGCTTCTCCATTTATAACTTGGGTTCCGTATCAGTTGCCAGTCTTCTAACAATATTCCCGCCCATTACCATTTCGTAATTATGTTTGTCCACAAATTATAACACGTTGTCAAATACGGAATTCAACTCACTCATAATTTCGTTCATTTGCAGACAGACAGCTTGCAAATTTATCCCTCACCGAGTTATCACCGTCAAGTCCTTTGGTAGAACGTTATTGATTGCACGTACTGTAATATAATCTTTTTAGCAAACATGTTGTAAAGACTAAATTGCGTTATGTATAATTACAGCAGTTGCTCATGTTATTATTAGAATCTACGCATCTGTCAATAAGATACGCGCGTGATGACGGCACATCATTAAGTGCAGAACATTTCAAATCTTGACTAATATACGTTCAAGCAATATTTTATGAGATATTTGAAAATATCTATTTTGTACTTAATAATTTCGTCGTCTTATATGTTTATGACTGCTATAAAGTCAACCTATAACAAGGTTTTAAAATCTTTCATCGAGATGACGACTTGTCTTGACAATTTCAATCAAAACAACTCGCTGTAATCGCGATAGCTAATTACTTTATATTAAACATGAAAGCACATTAATTCTAACTTCACCGAGCTAACTAATGACACCTGCGATAACAGATGCACATGAATTAGCCAAATGAGTTGCGATTTAGAAAGATGAGAAACATCATGGATTTATGTCCGAGTTTCATCATTCGAAACACAAAGATTTAAGTCTTCAATCAAAAACTACAAAGGCACCATAGTTCAGTGGAGCCCCGCTGTCGGGAGAGGAGATTAAAATGATATATAATTTGGATGCGGATGGCAGCCTCTGACTGATGAACTGCGTCATGCGTAGATTTGCCAAGTAGTCATACGGATAGCTTGTATGAGTGAATGGTTCCAATGATTTTTAAGGCAGATCGTTTATACTTTACTGATGATAAATTAATAGATGCCCTATTGTTAAAAGATGATATTATAGTCGGTAGAGAGTATTACTTTAATTCATTATCTCATAAAAACGATAAGATTTGTTACAGTATAATTTCACTAATTACTTAACTTCACCGTACACTGACTATTGTACTGACGTAATATAATATGTAAGACTGGGAACATTGTACTAAACTCGGAAACTACCGATTTAATTGCTAGCGAGAAGCTCTACGAGTGAACTCAGGATGACGGTGAGAAATTGGTTGAAGAAGGTAATAATGATAGCACTAGCAGAAGTAACAAATATATATATAAGTAGAACCATGCAGAAATAAATGGAAAAATTCACAAAAGAGTCCTGCGATGCGCGCCATATGAACTATCTCTGTATCCAAAAATATAAGACCTAATTTCGTCCGACATTCTGCCTCTCGTAATACAATAACATCGTTCACATTCTTGTTTCAAAGTGGCACACTCGAGGATAGCGTAAATATCTTTCGTTCGATATAAACGTACTAAGCGGTGGATCCTTTTCATCAACGAATAAATCTAGCTTTCATCATGATTAGTGGAAGACCAATCATCAGGACGACGATTGACGAAACAGTTCATGACATGACATGGATATAATGAAGATTTGGATCTTTAGCAGGGTAAATTGATGTCGACGAGTGGTTTAAATTTTATGGTTGTCATCCTAGTTAGTTGTATAAACAACAGTTAGATTCTTAAAATGCGGTTCTGTATCAGTATACACCGCTTATAATGTGTGAACGACTAGGAGTTGAGCAGCAGCAATGTAGTCATCGTTTATGAATTTCGGAATCCACATTTTGCTATCTGATCTAAATATCATCATTAAGATAGCCACTAATACTCATCAGTGCCTACTATACACTGTAAACTATACACTAACACAGATATCAATATGAAATAGAACGACTGAGTACTGTTTAACCCCGTTGTCGATAGCGAGCAATGGGCCGAAATTGGTTGTGGGTAAGAGCGTAAACAAAGTGGAATCGTAGTAAATTATTGTCCAACCTTCGTGAGGCCGGTAATTATAATCCTGCACCGATGTGGTTTATTCAGTGTTGATGCGTTTATGTAATTAGTTGCACTCCGATGCCAAGCCGCTCGCCAACTCCGAATAGATGAACTTGCTCCAAGGGCCGAGCGAGTTTCTCTATTTATATTTAGTTTTATTATTTTCCATCGATTTCCACATTAATGTGCAACAGCGTTCCGTTTCGCGAAATTGAGCTGTCGAGTTTGTGGAAGGAGTTACAATCTAAACATAGATGAGAATATAGACTGTTCAGTGTTTTCGTTGAAAAATATTAGTAACGAAGATGAATAAGTAATAAATCTGGTCAACACCAATTAGGCAAGTTTCACCTGTTTAGAACTTACAAAGGATATTACACTTCAGAGATATATTTTTACTTACCGGCTAACAGGAGCATCGAGTTGTGATGTTAAATAGTAGCAACAGATAATTAAGACACGAAATTAACTTAATTAAAATTGACACCATTCTTTCTGGTGAAAATGAAATTTAAAACACAAACGAGAGCTTATAAAGAATGTTTAACGAAGAGACGTCTAAAAATAATAGGGCGAAGACCCCATCAACTGGGTGCAGCTAAAAACGATTTTATTTACAATGAAGCTGTCGATGCGTCGATTGTCAGAGCTCTCGAGCACTGATTGGCCCTTAGCGACTATCTAGCACTACGTAGTGCCAAATATCTCACGCGTTCCACATTGGAGACAATGTAACTTCTAGCGTTAAATAATTTTATTCGGAAACTTCTCTTGTGCAATAGACACAGTGAAAGGTGACATAAACTAGACCAATATTTGCTAGGAAGCGATTCATTGTACTGATTGATGGCAACAAAATATAACTAACATTAAAAGCATTCTCAACCTGTGTATTATTATTGCAATTCAACTAAACATGTTAGTAATTACTTCAGTAAACCTTTTAAGAAGCTAGAGTATTGGAGAAAGCGTAGATTTCAAAATTGATTTTCTTTCAAAAACCTTCATTTCTGCTATTAGAATCTTACAAACTACGAACTTACCTTTTTCTTGTGAGATTTTTTATTCATGTTTCACTGCTGTTTATATCTGAAACAATAATACCAGTGCCTATTACGATCAGTAAAAGAAGCCAACAAAAATCCTGAAGACAATACAGGAAAATGCAACACCAAATTGTTCTTAGCTGTATTGTTCTTAATAAAATTAGATACTCGTATGTTGGCGCGATTTTAATCAAAGGTTATAGCTATGTACTTACTATATGAGTTATACATTGGATTAACTTTTTTCAATAGGATTTTTTTCCCTTTTACATGCCCAAGTTTCTGAACCCATTTATGTAGGAAGCTAATAGTAGCGTTGTTCCTCACAATCAGTTTTCATATAACGACGCAGAAACAAAAGATGAGTTTGCATAAACAGGAAATATTACTGTACTGTAACTGGGACACCATTTGACACGCGGCATCAAGCAGTTTAGCTTTTGGACGAGTTGAGAGAAACCTTGGATCACAAAATTGGATCCGACAAACAAAATGACGGGCACTTTTGAAATTGCGAAGCTCTCAAAGAGTGCATGTGCTTTTAAAAATCAGTTATTACAAAACTCGTGTTGACATGTCGGTTTTTGGAAATTCTTCTGTCTGTGCTTTCCTAATTCTGGAATACACTTTACAATCTCCTGATTAACAGTACGTTTAGAAATATAGCAAAGCCTTTGAATGACTAAGCAAGTCAAGCCGCGGTAACAGCTAGTATGTGTAGTAATGTGTACAGACAGATAGATAAATCTGCGTGTGTGATCGCAAAATTCATAGCGTTATGCGCTATTTGTTTTGACGTCCGGCAAATGGCTCGAGTCGTGCCGTATTTCGGCTAGCCCTCGGTTTATTTACATATTGGCAAACATTCAAAGCTGGTTTTCATTCAATTTGCCCGCAGTTCCGAGGATAACAATCCATCGTGGCTTCTCAGATCTTTCTTGACGTTGCAGCAACAAATTTGACGTCATTACACCGAACGGATTATGAAGCGACGCCACCGAGAGGGCGATGCGAACGTCGTTTTGGATTGAGATCGTTTACTGCTTAGTAACAAGCTTTGTTAATATATTATTGGGTAAATATAAAAATAGAAGGGATGTATTCGCAGTTACAACGGAAATAAATCAATGAAACTGCTTATCTATCGCTCTTCTTTTAAATTTAACATAAATCAATGCTACAGCACGACATAGGTATAAGTACACTTATCCGGATGGTGCTTATCAGTCATATACAAGCATACAAACTTTGATATTCTGTGGCAGGGATGATCTATTATTTCTAATAGACCATCTCTATTTGTAATTAAAAAGTCTACCTTAATCTACATATACTACACATGGGTTGTAGTTACCGCAAATTAAAAGCCAACTTGATCATTTTTACTACGTATCATAAAAACATATAAAGAGCTATTAATAACTTTAAATGATGCATATAATTTTTGCAAGTGGTGTTTGGTTTTCGAAACCGCCAGTAGACGGTAACACTGCTATTGTGGCGAAGTAGCTATAATTATTTTTGTGTCTTGCAACATTTAACGTTACCAAAACAGTTCTAATAGAAATACCTTTTTTTAGAAAGCAAATAAAGTTTTATAGGAAACGACCTAAAAAACCAACCAATAAAGTTGACTAACATTTTGAGTTAGCAATTTTTATTTTAAGCCCATTATTACCCTTTGATAATTTTATTAATTTATTGCGCTCATAAAACCGTAGAAACATCATCCAATTTACCAATACGTACATATAAATCTTTCAACATCGCGCTATTCTGTCAGCGCGGTGTTAAGTTTATTCGCTAACTAACGGAAAAACAATTTTAATGTAACGCCACTTTAAGACAACTAGTATTTTTACATTAAACAATCTTTTTATTCGTAATCAACTTGCAGATCGGAACACGATATCGACTTAAACAACCTGGCGACTAACTCGAAGGGCCTGTCCTCTTTATGTAAAATGAGAAACTCGACTCTGCACCAACTCTACGACTATCCATTCGCTTATTAATAATTAGCTGCGCCCGCGTATAGAATACTGTTTTAGTTGTCTATGAAATATAACATATTATCAATAACAATAGCTGAATTTAGCCCTTATAACATCAGCTATCTACCAGCGAAATTCCCGCCACAATAGGTGCAACCGTTTCGAACATTATTCGCAATAAACAAATTGGCGAACAATAATATGGGTTTTTCGCCGTCAATACTTTCATGCATTTTTTTAAATCTGTAATTTGACATAACAAACAGACTCTTCAATTTTATTATATTAGTATAGACAATGGGCTCATTTAAGCGCACAGAGCAATTACAATCCACGATTTAATTAAACTACACCGATGCGTCTACACAATGTTACAGAGCGCGCCGTTGCCAACGCACACGATACACGTGTACCAATATATTATCGGCGATGCAATTACGCGCACAGGTAGACGTAGCACTTAATTAATGTAGAATCTATGTACATTCTATATCCAGTCTCTTTGTATCTTGTAAACATAAACATTGGTTGGTATCACACGGCGACCTTCGAGCGCCGATATGTAATGGTGCTCTAATACGGATAAATTTTAAGCGTAAACTATTTTATGAAAATTGGTTTCGTTGACTTTATTTCGTACACCCTGAACCAGACTAACGCTATAATGGTGCAGAGATATACATTTCCAGGTTATGCGGCTTTAAAGTTAAACGTGAGAAAACGTGACTGTCTTACAGTTAAGATTAAATTGTAAGTTTAATATTGATTCGTTTTGAGATTAAATATCACTCGCTACAACAGTGGACGAACATATCCTGAAGAAACCAGCATTTGTGGAAGTTTTGTATAATGATCTAAAAGATGAGTGATGTTTGCCAATTCACACTTGCCCAACGTAGTAGACTGAAAGTGGTTTATTAAAGTTTAAAAGTGGATATGACAGTACACTGAGCCGTGTAGGCTTTATCACAATGTTTTCTCTATTATTGCAAG
>DWEM01001590.1:0-13878 GCA_018245935.1 Agara belti belti | reverse complement strand
CCCAACCCGGGATTTGAACCCAGGACCTCCCAATCGGCAGTCGCGCTAGCAACCGCTCGACCAACGAGGCAGTCAAAACTGTCGAATAATTTACAAATATTCTATTGTTATCTTTCCATTCCATTGTCGTTATAAGACACTAGATATACACGATAGCTGAATTAAACAATACTCATTTGAATAGAGTCTGAGACAATTGCATTTTATTCGGATTATGTTTATTATTTGTTGGCTTACGCACTCCAATAGTGTTTTAATAATAGCTGATTCACAAAGGAAGAGTCTTAGCAGTATGTACCTACCTACTACTGCACGCAGCCTAGCGAATTGTATACATTTTCTAGCACCTAACCTAACTAAAGTTTTGAATGCGTCCTCCTTGTGTTTAACAGTAACACAAAACTCCCTGTTACATCCAATCAAATTACAAATGAAAAATGTTACATTTTTCCTCAAACTGTAATGTTACGTCAATCGACAAAAACTAAGGCTAGACCGAATACCCGTTGGCCTCAAATATTCGTTCTACAAGTTTAACTCACAATAAACTATATCTATAGGTATTCTCTGAAAATATCGATACTCTAAAAGAAGATCTATATATTGCTTTATATAAATTTATGGTATTATGAATTATAGGAGACTGTCTATTTATTTTTATTAGGAAGATAAAAAAACATTCGCTTTCTTATTACTTATATTGTAATAGCAGTCATTTACAGGTAATCCTGTAATCCATATATTGAGTAGCCATTATTGCTTCCAATACAAGATTCCAGGATGAAAATAAGCACACAAAAGTCTCGCTTGTTTTTTCACTAAACTGCAGTGTTCGTGTTGATTCAGTACGATGATGAAGGATGTGTTTATGAAATATTCCAAACACCATGATATCCTAATTAAACTTTAGTTCTGTGACTGAATGTACTATAAATATTAGTTCTATTCAAGAAAATAATGTATTACAGCATCTCTGCAGACCCGTTGCACTGGCACTGTAACATAAAGTAGATTGGCAACAACAATTAATCTTGGGAACCGAGAAGGTGCAATTCGTACGAGTGGCTACAATACTCAATTAATTATAATAATTTCTACATAGCGTTTATCACCGGTTCTGTATTAAGCTTCTTTCGGTTACGAAACATCACACAGAAATTCGATCCGCGACGACACGCGGTGGCCTTGGGGAATTGAGACTTTGTTTCTTATGCACCACAATAGATGACGTCATCGCTCCTAGCGTTTCTGTCTGCGCTGGAACTTAGGCGTGTCGGTGGCAACTCGGAAGTGAAAGTGAAACGATCTACTGAAACTCAAATGAAGTTGTCATCTACAGAAACATAAACAGCACGTCGATAAGGCATTTTCACACATGAAACGCAGATTTTTGTTAACAAGTGCTTCACGTAGAAATTGTTGTAGATGGTAATTCTTGCAATTAATTGCATTTTGGAGGTGATATTTTATAACTTAATGTCAACATGTTTTTAGCTTTGTCTGTATAAGATTGTAACATGTATACATGACATTATTATGTAGCAGTATTTTCACTTTCAAAACGTAATCAACTAATGACGCTGTTATAAGGAATTCCGGGTACATTACATACTCTAATGGATTTCCAGAGAAGTGGGGCTTAGGTGTTTTTGTAGTATGTTATAAATAGATAAAACGGCTCAGTAGGCTTCTGGGTAAAGGTTAATACCCAGTATTTCACTGGATATTCCGGTATTTCCCTGAGTTATTCTAAGATAATTGTGTACTCAAAATTTGCTAAATATGAAAACATAATTAAGAGCATAATAATATTTCAATTATAAATTTGACCCGCATCATTGATAAAGTTATCAGCAATAAAAAACGCATCAATTCACTGTTCAATGGATTATTTACATTGTGTATACCCCTTAAAAATATATCAGTATGTTAATAGCTGCTGAATTTAATGTAAATTCTATCTTATTTTGTAACTTAATTACGTAGGTTATCAAATATAGCATAAATAAACTTAAGTGTACCGTTATTATTTAAAGGGACTTCCTTCACTTAAGATTACAGTACTAAGTATTTCTGATAAAAAATGGCAATTAAGTATTTAACAATCAGTAACTCGTTAAGTAATATTTTATTTTAAAATACCAGAAACAAGTTGTAACCATACTATATGACCTTACTTTAACAATAATACATTATGACTCTTAAGCTATATCATATCAGCAAGATTAAAAGATTAAAATATTACAGATTTAAATATCATGGATTTGACACGCTTTAGATATGTGAAATACGAAAAATAAATAATATTTGTATAACACAAATATGAAACAATGTTTTGATACATTTATAGCGACAGGTGATCAGGATCAAATCAATACTAGTAGATACTAAGGACGTAATGTATTTTTTCCAGCAAAAAGTACTTGATAGATGTTACACAATTGATCATCTGTTGCGATCAGCTTTTGCGAAAGGCAATTTTCGACTGACTTGCATTCGCTCAGGCTACGACTGAGTGGACGTTAGCCAACGAGGTGGCCTTAATGTCACATTAGACACGTTATTGCGGACACATGTATTGTACGATACTGTTGCAAAATTTTACAAGAATACATTCTTATTTACTAATACCAACACCAAGTTAACATAACGAATAGTGGTATAAAATTGCTTCATTGATTGATAGCAAGTACTTTTGACTTAACAGAGCTGTTTACGAATCTGTATATTCGTAGTTTTCGTAGATATTATAAAATTACAATATTTGATTTCAAATGCCTATAACTTCTATCAAAGTGGAAAAATTAACATAAATTAATTATGATAGAAATCTATCTAATTATTATCTGATGCTTAGTGACTACGCATATCGTAAATGAGTATGCAAAATAGCTCATTCGAGTTTTTGCAGCCATTCTTAAACATTGTTGTTGCACGTTCTAATTCCGCATCTAATAAGCGGCGGAACATTACTGTAGCGAATCGGGATGATATGTGGTTTCATCTAGATCGCTCTGTGCCCACTTATCTTAACTTGGTCGTATAACGTTTGTCTCTGTGCATGCATTCTGCAAAGACGACCATCCGTAACGAACGATTTCTCTATTCGATTAAAGTACTTATGGACACCCCGAATTTGATACTGATGTTTAAGATTTAATTCTCGGTTAGATAGACGTATACTGTGACTGAACAAATTTGTCCAAAGCTTGAACGATCGTGGGAGTACCAGATTTTTTGAAAGTCAGACTCGTGTGAAATCGTCATTTGAATACTTTGAATTGTAGATATTGTTCACAGTTATCAAAAAGTTCGTTACAACTCAATAGGGGCAATTTAAATAGAGGCAATAACCAAAAGGGAGACAGAAGGGGAGAGATCCCGTATAACATCAATAGGGTAGGTATATTTTTTTATAGCCGCGGCAGTATTTATTTTCAACATCATTGTACGTGAACCGTTTATTCTAACTGTAATATTCACTGGTTACCCCACTGTCACTATTGGTGCTAAGCTGTTGGAAGTAACAGAATTAAATCACACCGAGTGGACTTGTCATCGATGACGAATATTAAATTATTGTACTTACTTAACTTAACTTACTCGTAGTAAAGCATTATCCACCTTATTGACAATTTGTTTTGTATTTGTACGTAAGCAAATATCGAACATGTCTAATGATTTCGTGTCACAAATCAGCAGCTGCCGTATTTAAATGTAAAAACGTGTATATAATTCGTTAGTGTCTATGTTTTCAAAAGATCGAATTTGTTTTTGAAACGACTTTGCGGATTTTTCAATCGTTTATGTTTATTTTCCTTCAGCTGTGTTTGAACTATCGAAGTGAATAGTTATTCGTCCCATACATAACTCGTATTCAATTGAGCTAATGAAATTTGTTCCAAATTCATAATTTATGAGATCACGATTCGGTGACAATTGGAATCACGGCTCTGTCTATTGTAAAGTCCTACTTGTAGTAAGCTCGTTGCAAAACTTTTAACTTCCGTATATAGTCTTTATTACTTTGGACTCTTCAACGCAAGAGATTTTTATAGGTTTGCATTTTTGCTTCATTATTTAAAATGCACTTTTTTTATTAACACCCAGTGCTACTTCTGTACAAATTGATGTCTGGTTATTTAATATTTTACACAAACGTAGTAAAACAGAATTACTGATACGTTGTGGAAAAACGTTTTGAATAATCTATATTCTGAATATTTACAATGGGAAAGTTAAAGCCCGATTTCGCAACCTTGGCCACGGTCTTATTTGCGTCACAAATCCATCTGAAGCTTCCGCTCGATTAACATTTCTACTTTTACTTGAACTTTCGATAAGTCTATTAGTTAAGCGTGATATTTTACTGTTGGTTCGTTGCTTAAACAATTTATGGCTTTGTAATACCGACTTAAAAACCTCTATGTTATTAGCCAGGTACTTAAAATCTTGGTTAAATTATCCATCATGCGTCCTCGTCTAGGTTGGATTTCTTTGTAAATCTTTGTTTCACTTCAATGTTCGATTTGCAAAATTATACCTGCCTTTAATCGCCTCCATTGGTTTATACGTTTGTCATCTTTACCTGTAGTTTTCCTACAGATAATGCCACTGCAATCAACCTATTATCACTTTCCATTCAATTTTCTGTAACTTTCCATAATATTAAAATTACATCGCAATTTTACGTAACCGCACAAATCGGTCTCCGTTGAAAAACGATAGGTAACATTCTTTGAATTTCTATTGGAATGTTAATGTCATTTGATTTTATGCTATCGTTTTAAAATGAGCCTTACCAAGTGACTTTCTCGTCATTTTATCGCAACATGTTGAAATACGAATTCATATCATCACTGCATATTTTACGTAACACACGGTATAATACATTTTTTATTTAAAGTATTTATAAGTAATGGGACTATAGTAGACTATATAGATGGGTAACATAATCTGCTAACATTCATTACATTAGTAACCGTAGCCCGTTTTTTAATCAGAGATCGTAGTTTAACGTATCGACTATTGCGAGTTTTTATCGGCCAAATAACTAACTCTAATTAAAAAATAGAGAAATACAATTTGTGTCCCATTAGTAATATTTAGTAACTGTTCAATTTCACATTGATCATGAATACGTACTAGTAGCTACACGACTTATTTTTGATCATCAAAGTAACATCATTTAGATTCCACGAAATATTACACTATTACTTCACGACGTCAAAACACAACACTAAAATAAATAAACCTTGTTATTTGTGTCATTAATTGGAGGCCTTAACCTTCAGTAGCAACTTTCAAGTAAATATTCGGTCACGGGTAGAGACTTGAAACTATTTTATCTTTATATACTCACCTTCACTAATTACAATGTTAACTTGAGTTGAAATTTCTGTAAGTACCAACCTAACTACCTTTTGAGAAATCGTGGCAAACCACGTGGCAAACAGTTAAGCAAATATGTGCAGAGTATTTACTCGTAGACATAAAGATTATTATTGTGAACAATAGTATCTTAATAATTATTAATTGTTCAGTTGTTCAAATATGACAACAAACATTCTCTTGTCCTTGTATATTCTGCTTACGTTAATTTCACAACTTGTTCATATGTTACATCGGTTCCTATTCATATTTTTTTTGTATTTTTTACGACGTCAGCTGTTTTTTAATTTGTCTATCGAAGGTATGAACTTTGAGCTTTCAGTCCAGGTAGTCTTTTGTCTTCGTCGGCTATGTACGTCTCTCACTCGCACGCGTTCGAACATATGCGCAGGAGTTGATCAGACCGGAGCAGAGTAGTAAGCGGGGCGACGCTGGCGTGATTGGTCGTTGCGCGCCAGTGTCTCGTGTCTTGAATTTATAATACTCGCGATCAAACGCTGTGAACGAAGCAATGATTTGTGCTTTATTCAGTTTTTGTTGGATCCTTTTTATTTCGGGGAATCGTGTTTGAGTCTCGACAATTAAAGTGATGTGCAAAGGTGTAAATCGAGGTGTTTTTTCGCGATGTCAGCTGGCGCTGTGCAATAATGTTTTTGAAGGATGTAGTGTCTTAGACCATACTATCTTGAGACCGTTTTTTGCTGCAACAATATTTTCTCTGCTATATGTGATTCAAGGCTGTAACTACTCACTACCATAATGCCTGACCATGAATAATTTATCGCTGTTAAAGTCCCACATGCCCTTTTCTATTTGATATTGCAGGTAAAATATTTCTTGTAACGACTGCAAGCATCAAAAGGTTACATCGCACACGGCTCGTGTTTACGTGCGGTACCTGTATATGTCGTGAAAGTATTTCGGAGCGGTGTCTTCACGGTGAAGATATTTTAGCATATTAATGCCGAAGACCTGAGCTTTCTACACACGTCTGACTTTCAGCCATATACAGTGACAACGAACTTTTGTGTCTTGATTGATGTGTAGACCGACAGTTTATTTAAACTTATCACATCAGTTGCTATTCAAAATTATTCTAAGCCGCTCAGAACATTTTGTCTTCGTTTATGCCAGTGTTTGCATGTGGAGTGAAATTTACATTATTTATACAGTCATACGCTTGGACGGGAAAGAAGTGAACTAGATCATTTGTCCTGATTTTTTAATTAATTGTTGCAATACAAATCAATTCACGCTCCGGCTACTTATATTGTAATTAAATTTGTACTCATTGTTGGTGCATTACTAGTTAATCGACATCATTGGCCAATACTCTGTGCATCTGTAAATCAATGTCACGTCTGTGTATTGAAACAAATTCAAACAATGATTAGAAAGTAGCATTCATTGTATCAGATTAATATAAGAGATGTTTACGAGTGCGTCACGAGCTTAACAATATAGTTTATGTTTAATGTTGAGCAATTGCTGTGATTTTATCGCCTAATAACCATGTTAAACATGGTGACAGTCGGAAAATTATATAGAATTGCGATTTTATACGAATAAACTATTGTTGCAAAGATATCAAAATCACATACAGTGTCGGTACGGACAATATTATGGAATTTACGAGGGAAATCGGACAATTAAGTTGGAAACGTTTTTTTCATTGGTAACGAAGCAATTAATGTAAGCAACTAGATAACTAATTTGTCCTACAACAGTTTGTAACACGAACAATTGTTTTGATAAAGACTCATTCAAATTCAACGTAGGTAGATATGTGTGTAATATTCCTTGGAACACTGAGCGTTTCGGTTGTTAGTTGAATAGAAGAAAGGAGTCCCATTGTTTATGGTTATGGGTCCGTTATAAAAAGAAATCTTGGCCGTCCCGTTTAAGTTCCCCTCCACCAGTGACTTATTGAGACAGATGTTTGTACCTTTTCTGCTTTTTTGATTCATGTAGTCATAGTAAATATTTTCTTTTGTTACGGTCGCTTCATCATAAATTCATGAATAGACTTTACAACATATTCTATGTACTTGTGTTTCTATTCATTAGTTCTAAATAGTGTGTTTTTCATTAGTTCTAAATTCATTCTTACTCAGCTATAAAAAAGCATTTTTTGGATTGTCGCCCGTATTATATTAAAGAGCATTCGTGATCTCTGAACTGATTTTATCATAGTTAGCTACCGGTATAGAGACTCAAGAAAAGACAGGTTCTGTAAGTGGGTGCAATGTTATATGCACCACTTAACATTATAATATAGTGTGTACAGGCCACCACCAGGTGTTTGATCCTTTCTGGGTTAAATGGCGATCCTGTTTTGTTCGGGCACAACGCCCTTTTTAGATTTTTACTTGTTTTAACTTACTTCTCTGTATGCATCCATTGTGCGTTGTACTCGTGTCTATAGTCGTAATTATATATTTTCATAATACCCATAAGTTTTTTAAAATAAATGTTTAAAACTTAAACGCAATCATGCACGTAATTCTGAATCCGGTTCAAGCCACTGGCTTAAATACGAATTTCTAACAGTTGCTTAACTGCAATAATCTGTAGCCGCAGACCAAAGAATAGAACCTATTTATTGGTACGAGTCTGCACTACTATCGCTACCTGTATATACCTACAATACTGGGTATTGTACCGTCGATTTCTCAAGTTCCTGGATTCGATTCTCATGTATCACTGGTGGTCACTCGACTGTATATGTGGACCAATAAACTGGTTTCAACTCGACCATCAGTCGCTGCCTAGAAATCGTTTTCCATTAGTGCGATCGTGCATTCGATGATTAATACTAATTTGCTAATGCATGTTCGACCTATGAGGAATTAATAGGTTTAATTTTACATGCAGATATATATTTTGTTTATAACAGTGCTAAGACTAAAAATATCACGTCGATAGGTAATGATACATTTGTCATAACGAAGTTATCATTTTCAGTATATTTCATGCTAAGACAAAGAAAGTTTTATTTGTACATAATACATGAATATCCGACATTTGTGGAATCTACAGAAATATTTGATCGATCAATATTTCTTCTGTTACTGCGTACAAATTTTAGATATTAATTTAAATTAACCTCGAAAATAATTGACTAGGCTTAAATCATAATACATTTACTTACTTTTGACTCATAAATTATTGCAGAACCGCTAGTTCAGTATCCCATTATTTTTTTATTTATTGTTACCCGATCCTTACATAATACTTTCTGCTAATAACTTAATACTTAATGCTTTATAGAACTTACAAATTAATACTTAATATCTTATAGCCCTCTGGTTGATTCGAAGGTTACGGCATCTTACGGTTTCTGGTATCTGATTCAAATATTGTGAATATGCTAGAAAGGGTGAAAATAAAAACGAAATTGTTTAATATTTGTTTAGGTCTTGATTGTAAAATTACCTATTTGCCTGTGGGAATATCTGTACACAATGCTTATGATTGTATTCAAGTCTGAATACATGTGGACAATAAAGATTTGTTACTGCAATGAACATAATTTAAGTTTTAAAGTAGATATGAAACTGGCTGACCTCAGTTATGTAGAACATCAGTTAATATACGAGTTGCAACAGACGTTTATTAGTTTTTGGCTTACAGTACTTGTGTAGTCGGTTTAAGTTAAGCAATGTTAAAGTTAAAGAGATTATTAATTGTAATCTACACATTTTCTACTTCAATATTCTTCTGTTTCTAAATCTTGCAATATGTTTAACTCGATTTATTTCTGTTTTGATTCCAGGGTCCACTCTTTGTAACATAGTTTACGGAGTATGTCAGACCCTGGTATAGTACAGATAGCCAGCCTCAAATTTTAATGAAGTTTATTTTATCTTTTGTTATTTACGATGCTTCGCTATTATTTATATTAAGTATCTCTTTTTTTAAAACAGCATTTTTTGAAATACAGTCAAAGCAGCAGTAGTTTATGTCGGCTTACGTAGAACATAATTTCAACTTCGCTTCAACATATTCGAGAAATCTTAGGTGTTAAAACTTAGTATAGATACAGAAAATATTACCATAACAGCAGCTGTTTTGAGATGGATTCAATTGTTCTTGACATATCGCATTACACTACAATTACAACGAAATGTCTACGGAAGTAGCACGTAAAGATGTAATCGCAGATAACGCTATCAAGAAAAAGTGTATCAGCTTATTACAACGAAACTAAAACCTTTGGTTACGAAATCTCAATTCGGTTGCACAGAAGCTACAGTTATGCAATAACGAACCTTTTTTCGTGTTGCTACATTTTTGATCTCAGTATGCAACGCACATTGACGTGCCGGCGGTAAATCGTAGTGAAAGTGTAGTAATAACAATAAATGTTAAAAACTGGCTTCTGTGTGGCTAACGGCGCACGGTGAGTGTTGCCAACAAACATACTTATCTCATATCCAATCTTAAGATGCTTTGCGCTTGCTTATTGTATCTATGCTTCCTAATATGCTTTTATTTATACTGTTTTCTATTAACAATGCAAAGATATATCAGTGTAATAAATATTAATCTATCTTTGTTTGTCGTTTAAGTTGATAGAATTCTTTCAATTGGTAAAGCGATGATGTTTACTGTATTTAGTTATTTTAACTTTATATCTCAGAAATAAATTACTGACCTATAAAATTTGAAATCGTTAACCTTGAAAGTTTCTAATCCAAATTATACAATTTTGATTGACTTTTATCACTTAACTGCAGTAGATATTGCAGGTTAGTATTAGAGACGTTGAAATGATTTTTAATATTATACTTATATACCTATTGATTACCTAATTTATAACCCTGTAAGGTTAGGTTAAGTATAAATAAAAATAAATAAATAAATAAATAAATTTGGTATACATCTGCTGTCTCTCCGAGCGTTCCATCAAAAATGCAGCACATATAATAATTACGTGATTGTGTAGTCTTAATGCAACTAAAGTTCTGCTGTAGATATGTTTTCTATACGATTACATTTAACAGTTTATGTTGTAATTTTCTTTTTAATTACGTGATCTCTCGAGTCGCAGTAGTTTTTTCAATGCACGCTATTAAATTAATAGTAAAGGAATAGATTACTTTTTAATTATAATTAAACATAACTTGGCAACATTACGAATACGCATAGTGACTCAGGTGTATTATCTAATTATGACGTAACGATATACAGTTTGCATTAAATGGACCCTCTAGGCCTAGTTGTTTCCTCAACGGTGGAGGTCCGTGAGGCCTTACGCAATGCGTGCCTTCGTGCCGCGATGCATCCGTTCTTGCGAAGTCATTTTGGTCGTTAATTCCCCTTAAACAAACGCCGATCGAATAGGATATTAATAAAGAAGAAAGTTTTAACTTGTCTTTACTACATAGTATAAAACAAAGTCGCTTTCTCTGTCCCTATGTCTCTATGTATGCTTAAATCATTAAAACTACGCAACGGATTTTGATGCGGTTTTTTTTAATAGATACAGTGATTGAAGAGGAAGGTTTATATGTATAAAAACATTTGTATAATAATATATGCGCGGGATGAAGTCGCGGGCAACAGCTAGTCAGATTATAATTTGGGATACATATAGCTCAGAAATCACTGTAACAACAATCAAAATAGCTTATTGTTTCAAAAGTTTAAAGTCAAGACAATCGAAATTGTATTTATTTCCTATACGTAGGTGCTATCGAAGGTTCAAGTAGTGTACCTTGGATGACATTATACTACATGCCAACAACGAATGAGTCACCGACGCCATGAGTCACCAAATGATACATTTGTTTTAATAATAAAGTTCTCAGGAAATCGGTACGCTAACCACTTCGGCGCCACGAACTCATCAGTTACATGTAATTTAATTGTATCCCATGAAGTGAGTATAAATTATAGTTATACAGGCACGCCTATTTTCCATAGGTGTAGGGCAAAGGCTACGGATTTCAACCGAGTGCCATTTTGACAATTTTCTTTCACCTCTTCTATTTTCATCGAAGGCGTACGTACTATTAGAGGTACCCACTCTTGACCTCTTGGTCTTGCTTTGACTTGGTATTTAATTTTGACTATTTCGTTCCCAAGCGTAGTAGAGATTCAAATTTGTTGGAACCAAGATTTTCTTAATGCACCAAAAGACATCTAAACTGAACATTTTATTAATGATTTTAATTTTACTAAAATGATTCCAAACCCTGTGGAAAGTAGAATTTTGGCATTATAAAATAAATGTACTCGTAACATGTAATCGATTTTTGATACGCATATGGTTCCTATAAATGTTACAAATAATTCAGTTCTAAGACATTGCATCCTATATAAAATCATTTTATTGTTCCGCTATAATTGTTACCGTTACATATTCCGTTAAGATCATATTGTACTTTAGTCAGATATATATGAAGTTTAGTACCAAATCATGTACTCTTTATAAAGAAAAATAAATTATTATTAAGAACAGTGATATAAGTATTTTAGTTTTTCAGTTGTTAGTTGTGGTGATTGAGACAATACATAAGTTTGAAGGCAGCTGGGATATTTTATATAACAGAAATTAAAAACAATAAAGTGAAATGGGGATATTAAAGTCAAGGCCTATTTATCAAGTGATAGGTTACAATGGTAACAGAGTCGAAAACAAACTAGCTAAAGCATTGAGGACATTATGAAAATCAAACATTACCCAGGAAAAGCGGTCATGGAAGACCCGTGGCTTTCTCTCAATGATAGGACAATGGACTTAGTCTACGCAGCTAACTGGGTGGGTGCTAAAAATCTTAGCTCTTACAGTGAAAATGATGACCAGTCTAATAAAGTGAAATTCAACTCTATATCGAGAAGCAAATCTTGTCGAGATGTAGGACGTAGTAATGAAAAAGACTATCCTAATAAAACATACTCATATGAAGACAGCGGTTACAGTTATTGTCAAGAAGTTCCTAATGAAAATATATCTCAATTAGCTAAATATCAACAAAATATAGAAGAAAAAGCTAGAGCTAATAATAACCTTTTACTTCAAAATAAGTTGAAACACAGTTACAGTTTCAAAGATATGCCAAATGGCTATAAACCTTCCACGTTGAAAAGAGTAAAGCGAAGAAATTTTACGGAGTGGGATATTGAAGCATTTTCGGCTAACGAACGCCAGCCACCTGTACCACCACAGCGTAAAGATTCTCTTAAATATGCGCATAGACAGCGAAAGGTAGATTCCAAAAAGAATTACTACCCTTTACCTGACCCGGGGCCCGTGCCGTTAGATCCGTCATCAGAATCTTATTATGAATATTATTCAAGAGTAAGTCAACAAAACAATGACACTGATAGCGATAAGATAAAACAGCTTCAGAAAGATCCTAAAAAAGATAAAGGCACGTATAATGGTGAGATGAAGCCGAACGGTACGGTACGTGGTTTTAACAATGATACTATGTACCAAATAATAAATTCCATGGCAACTTTGGATTTATCACCCATTAAATCTCGATCCGGAAAAAAGAACCTCGACATGGATAGTGATGCGGAAGATTTGGGGTTGTACATGCAGCCTATAAATAATGCCTCGTTATCTACATGCGAACTACTTCCTGAGCGCACTACGCAACAAGAGAACGACCGAAACGGACGTGTCGAGGATGCCAAGCCTAGCTTTCGTTCCAAGTCACTGAGAGTAAAAAGCGAAGGAAGAGCGCCACTCAGAGCTTATCTCGACACAGTTAGACAGGACACTAAAGCCTACAATGGTGTTAC
Organism: Agara belti belti; assembly: GCA_018245935.1. Classification (NCBI taxonomy): domain Eukaryota; kingdom Metazoa; phylum Arthropoda; class Insecta; order Lepidoptera; family Hesperiidae; genus Agara; species Agara belti. The sequence continues at coordinate 729 of DWEM01001590.1, read as the reverse complement.
TGTCACTCAACCGAAAAGAAATCTCTCGCCGAGTGAACAGCTGACATTAATGCAGTACGATATGTTCCATGGAAATCAAAACCCACCTACCCCCCCAATCCACAACGGATTTAATACAGTGGACTTAGAAAAAGAAAGTGATTACCGGACTACGAACGGTGTTACTAAACAATTTAAACGTGATAAATATGGCAAGTTATATAATACTGTTAGGATTAAAAGTGATGATAGGTACGACAGGTACAATGACATTACGTCATTCAGGGCGCCCAAAGAACGTATTAGTGAAGAACGTGTGTCTAATAACAACGGTATTTACTCTAGAAGTGCTAAAAGTTCGTCGAGTGGTTCCGATTCTGACTTTTCAATACCAAGACCTAAGTTGATTGTGCCTGTGCATACATACGGGACACGTAAACGGCGAACCGGAAATCTTTGTCAACGCGACAGCACTGCTACCGAGTCATCATTGGATGCTGGTATACTTCTCGACGTCACGCGCCTTGAAGGGGCGAATGACAAATCTATTGAGAAACAACATCGAAATGACGAACCAGGTAAATATGTCATGTGTTTATATTAAGCTATCAGTTGACATTTTATCGCAAAATATTCAGCCACTGATGTTATTTTAATCTCATGTGTTTGCTGATGGTGATCGATGGGTACTATCACGCGACATATTTTCAGTCTCGGTAAAAAATGAATTTAAAGAAAACTTGTGACTTA
>DWEM01001589.1:0-13883 GCA_018245935.1 Agara belti belti | reverse complement strand
TATACAAAAAATAAAATTTTTAGAAAATGCTTTCAAGTTTAAAAATTGATTTAATGAACTACGGTCGATTTTCGACCCCTAGGCGACCACTAGTTCAAATTAAAACATAATGCAACCGAGCTCCTCACTTCGCGACGATTAGTCGACACTGAGAATGGACTGTAAAATATTTTGTGGACGTCTTTATATTCTGTTTCCGGACCGGATCCGCTAGGCCCTCGGAGCCCTCGAAAACGTAAGAAGCACTTCCGGGAGTCGCCGGGGCTCCGCCGGCGCCGTCGTTTACGACTATGTTCGTACAATAGTTAGATGTTAGTTTACACTCTATTTGGAGCTCAAGTTTGTGGACACAACGAATAGGCCGCCAGGCGTCGACTCGCTCGATCTATCTCACTGAAGCTTCCGACGCACCTTAGTCGCTCGAGACATCTGTAGCCGCTCGTACTGATGTTTTCGAACTGTCGCTTCGTTTAAGACTTAGACGCCGACTCACCTTATACAATTCAAACATGCTAAATTAGATGCTCGATTTTCAAAATGACCTTTCGAGGAGCTGAAATAACAGAGGCGTTTGCGTGTTTTAGGTGGCCCCATTTTTAGGTTAAAAGGATCGATCCTGGCGATGTCGTTCCTGGATTGTAACGGTGCTCTCGTTCCCTACTCGTACGAAAGTTGGAAGGACGACAGTAAAGATGTAAGTGGCAACGATTACCGTTTACGTTAAAAATCAGTGAAAGTGTCCCTCTCTTTCGGGCACGTCGGAGAAGTAAAGCGAGAATCGCGCCTGACTCCAGAACCGCGAACGGCGCGACCGCACGCCGACCAAGCAGGGCTCGGCCGGCAGCGGCAGCCGCATGAGTCCCACGCCGGGCGCGGGCGGCGCGGCGGGCGGCGCGGCGAGCGGCGCGGAGGCGGGCGACCGCCAGTTCGTGGTGATCGCGTCGGAGAAGCAAGCGCGCGTGGTGGCGCTGCCCAGCCAGAACTGCGTCTACCGCCAGCAGATCGTCGACGCCGACTTCGTCGTTAAAGCCGAGATCGTCAGTTTGAAAGGTAACATGCGTGCACGTCGAAAGTAGATTTCGTAACATTCAAACCGATGCAACGACGTAGCGTCGACAAATAAGAGGCTTCAGCGCCCCTTCCCCCGTCCTCCTCTCCGTGAGCGGATTGGCGATATCGCCGAATATGTATACGAGTAGACGTAGTGACGAGCGTGGACCCAAGTGGGCGAATGTGGTCGATGGGGGAAGACTGGCGTGATTTCCGTCGTGTCGAGGCGTACGGGAATGTACGGTTCGTGTTTCAGACAGCGTATGTCTCGTGAACTACCTGTCCACGGGCCACCTGGCGGCCTACAGCCTGCCGTCGCTGCGGCCGCTCGTGCACGTGGACTTCCTCCCCCTCTCGGAACTCAGGTGACTCGTCGCTCGCGTCCCGAACCTCGATCGTATTACGAAGTCGCGCCGATGATTCTATCGCTTACGTTCTCGATCCGACGCGAAAGGATTTCCATCGAACGATCTATATCGTGTTCCTCGCCGACTCGATCGACGGACGAGTACTCGTCGGCGTAAGATCATCGCACGAGTTCGAAAATGTATAAGTGAGAACGAACGAGTGAGACGGAAGAGTGTCGCGCCGCGGCGCGGTGCCGGTACACGCCGATCACTATTAGACGATTCCTATGCACCCGAGAAAGGCACTAAATGATAAACGGCTTGTTTTATTACTATTTATAATTACGTCGATAGCTTAGCGACGTCGGCATGAGAATGCTGTAAGTTTGTGCTAACGATATTCGAGATCCGTCATCTCTACGGTGTCCGCCCATCCATCGCCAGTCACGATCAGACCGCTCGTCGGGATCATCTGCTATTTTATCATTTGGGAGCCGGACGACTCAGCGACGTAGACTCGTCGGGGGCCGGCGGCGTCGCGGCGCCGGCGGCCTCCTCTAGTGGCTACGGTCGTGCTGTTTCTCAATACGACGTAGACAAAATTTTATAATCTATCGAGCACCACCTGTGCTTCCAAAATTTGGCACTCTATTTATTTTTCTGTTGAAAAAAAACCAATCGGACGACTCCGAACACGACTCGACACACCCGACGGCGCTACACACCGTTGCACCCCCGCCTCGAGCCGGCACGCGCCCCGGACCCCGCACCCGACGGCCGTCGCCCGCGCCCGCCGCCACGACACTCTACCCTGCATCTCCGAAGCCCCGCCCGCCCCTCGCTCGCGTCGCGGCGCCCGCCCGCGTACGGACTGGTCTTCGCGATCGCTCGTCTACAGAGAGACCTCGAAACTCGAGCGCCCGGTTGCGCATCGCGGTTTGAGTTCGTCAAACCGAACCCGGTCCCGAAGAACACTCCGTACCCCTGCGACGCGAGCGACGAGCGCGCCGCGAGCGCTATACTCATGGATGCGTGTGTTCCTGGTAGCTTCCAGACACAGTCCAAACAGAGGGGTATCGTAGACCCAATGCTCTCCATTTGGGGCCAACAGCTCATTGTTAACGAGGACACGGACCAGTAAGTCTCCGTCCATAGCCGAGTTAGTCATTACCTGCGTCACTGTAATGTGAAGTCGCTCGCGCGGCCTCTTGTTCCTTTGTTACACCCGTTAGCGTTTCATGTACCCCGACGGCTTCGACCCCCGCCATCGTACAACCCTTTCTATCGGACGAGGGCGAATTCGTTCAATTAATTGCATGCGTCGCTTCGCTCTAGCGCCTTTTTAATTAATCTTACGTTTCGATCGGTTTTAACCGGGTTTACGTCGCGAGATAAATATTCAAATGCAGTAAAACAAATCTGCGCCAAATAAATATTACAGAACGTCAATCGTGTAAGATCGAATCGGAAGCGTAAAGCTCATTTCATTATACGAGAGATATGCAAACGTGCAGATGACGTTATCGTTGGCTAATATGGCGACGAAGATTTGAACGCGATGTAAACGTTGCGACGGTTCCTTACGAACGTTCATGTCGATAGTGAAGTTACATTCGCCCGAGTCCGAGCGCTGCTTGCAAGTCTGCTTCGGTATGTCCCCCACACGACACACCACACGTCCCACGACACGCCTCCGCATCGTACCGACCGTCATCCATTACTCTACTCTTTCACGTTCTGTCCTCTTTTCCTCGTGCATTTCCTTTATCTATTCTCGCTTAGTCTTCATCTTTTCCGTTTTTCTCTTTTCTCTTCTTTATTTCGCACGTAAGCTACTGACCGTATTGAACTTGCCGTTTCTTACGTTTTTCTGTTTCCGTTCTATGTAGAATTTTAATAGCTTATTTAGCTTTAGCGTTTAACTCGCGCCACTTAGATTACGAAGGATCGCGAAGAGCACGAGCGAGGTGAGAAATTTCAATTAATTATTAACTTTTTCCTCCTTTCTTTCAAACGAATCCAATCTGTCGATAAAACTGCTCAGCTTCGACGAAACGGTAGCGCTGCAAACCGAGACTGAGACTGAGATTGCGACGGAACGAACGTCGCCACAAACTTATCGTTGAAATTAATTTCTTGTCGTAATTTCTGAAGAAAACAAAATACCGACACTTATAGGATATCGAAGGGCCGCTACGGTCCGTAACGATCGATGTCGAGCTCGCCCGTCGACAGGCCGTCTCTGACAAAAACGAGGTCGCCCGACGCTCCTCGTAGACTAAGCCTTAGGCAGTACTCGATACCGCACGAGCGGCGGACGGAACGTTACCGCCCTCGGCGCCGTGTTGCAGGATAGCGAAGACGTTCTGCTTCAGCAACCGCGGCCACGGCCTCTACCTCGCCTCGCCCACCGAGATACAGAAGTTCACCATCGACACTGACTTCTGGTGAGTTCGGCTTTTTAAACGTTGACCGGTTCGATGAAAAACCATTCGTTTTTCAAAATCCTGTCGTCGGGGACGCTCAATGCGAGCGCTGGCCGTTGCAGCTTCGCGCTGAACGAGATGCTGGGCGAGCTGTTCCTGGCGCGCGACATGCCGGAGCCGCCCAAGGAGGGCTTCTTCCGCGGCCTGTTCGGGGGCGGCGCCCGCCCGCTCGACCGCGAGGAGCTCTGTACGTACCGCCGCTGCCGTATCGGATCAGTTACACGTACCGGTGTCTTATTTGTTCTGAGTTTTAAAATATTTCTATTCTGATTTTCCAACGCGGATCTGTCGTTCTGAAGTTTTATGAACCAATTGGGTATCGATCCAATATTTCGAACAAATCAGTCTTTCGAAAAAGGAAGACGGACGTATAGTCTTTTTACGCGTGATGCTTTTTTACAATTCCTTTTCGAACGCTTCAGCATTCGCGAGAGCAGGAGAATACTTCGCTTCATTACGCAGCGAGAGGTGCGACCGACCGTCCGTCGGACGTTTAAGTCGTCGCGTAACTGTACCGACGAAACGACGAAAGTCTCAATAATTATCTCGACGGTCCGCAGTCGGCGAGAGCAGCGGCAAGCCCAACCGCGCAGTGGCCAAGCACGTGCCGGCGGGCGGCGGCGCGCTGGAGGCGGCGGGCGCGCGCGCCGGCGCGGCGTGCGGGGAGGTGCAGCGCGCGCACCAGCTGGTGCTCGAGCGGGGCGACAAGCTGTCGCAGCTGGAGGACCGCACCGAGCGAATGCACTCGCAGGCCGCCGAGTTCTCCTCCTCCGCACACCAGCTCATGCTCAAGTACAAGGACAAGAAGTGGTACCAGCTGTGAGCCGCGCGTCGGCGCCGGTCTCGCAGGATCGTAGAGGACGCTTCCGGTGCGGGCGGACGGAACGAGCGACGAGCGACGAGGACGCGCCTCGCTCCCGCCCCGTTAGAGCTTAGCTACACACGTAGACTTCTTATGAATTAACTTTAGACCGATAAGCGTGACTCTAAATTAACGAACGCACAATGTTTCCTGCGGCCGTACTGCTCCCGGCGCGCCTCCGCTCGTGCCGCTCGCGTCGCTTTCACCGACCTCCTATCCTATACGTACGACACGATGTAGTCTCTTCCGAATGCTTAGCGTCGTGTAGGCGATAACGAGTCGCGCGTCGGTGCGTTCGCGCGCAGCGGGCGCGATGCGATCATGTAAATAGAGCGCTGCGACGTCTTTATATACTAAATGTTTTTATACGATGTACCTAACGTAGGCGCGTCCGCCGCGGGCCGGGCCCCGCCCCGCCGCGCCGCCGCGCTTCGGGCGCGCTCCGCTATCTTCGACCGGTGCTCTATTGATCCGATGCTATATTTTAGTCAGTCGACGTTCGCGTGTAAGTTAATAAATATAAAAATAAATATACCTATATTAAAGTGATGCGTACGCGTGAGATTATTTTAACGTCGCTGCCGTTACGGTGACCGGACGAGTAGTCGTAAATTTTTATAGATTCGAGCGTCGACTAGCGAATGAACTCGATTACGTAACGAAGCCGGGAAACGAACCGATCTGTACGGAGAGTTAAGTGAATAAATAGATAAATAATGAAATAATACGTATAAACATTGGAACGTTAAGCATTGGATGACAATAATTTTTGTTACACTTCTCCCGGACGACAGACGCGGCCCCGGGCGGGGCCGAGTCGCCGCTCCGAATGTAAGCGTGCAATAGAAGTCAACGAGCGATAACCGTATTCGTTCAGCGACCGCCGAAGTCGCGCGAGCGGCTCGCCCTCGCGGCGGTCGGACGGAACTCGATATGTTCCAGTACAATATCACCGACGACCGCGTGGAGTTTTAATCGGATCGTTTGCGCTACGAGAGCCGATGCGGTGTAACGTATTACGGGTGTTATTCGAGATGGGAATATTTTCGTACCGTAGTTAGCTAGTGTTAGCCGCGGCGAGACGTTCTCGCGAGAAGCGCGGCGCGGTGCGGGCGCGCGTGCGGTGGCCGCGGGCGTACGGCTGTTTCTGAACATTGTGGCCGAAATAGTTTACGCTCACCGACGCGTCGGCTCCGACGCCGCCCGGCTCCGTCGCGCTGGACCTTTGAAATGTACAATGTGTTCATTTAACTTTTCCTCCGTTGCGGAAATAGACAGGTCGCCGGTTCACTTTACGATATTATATTTTATCTGTACACGTGGGATTCGTTACGTACGTGATGAATGCAGATCTTAGTCTAATGTGGCGCGCCCGGCGGGCGCGGACCGCCGTGCGCCCGCCCGCGCTTCCAGTTTAGAAATCGTGGGACTAAATTATAATATAAGATTTGTAAATAAATAAGAACTTGTGGCAAATTATTACTTGTTAATCCATAAATATTGTATGTAGTTCGTTTAAATGTTATTTTGTACGTCGAGACCGTTTCGTCGGAGACGTTCGGTAACGAATAAACTACAACACTAACTATACTTGTATATAAAGGAAGCCGTTGAATTATACTGATTATTTAGTTTGGTAGCGATCATAGTCATTATATATAAACGAATGATGAAAACAAAAATAAAACTATATCGAAATAATGTGGTACTTTTATTTCCGAATGAAACACCCGGTATTGAGCAACTCTTTTAATAAATCTTTTAAACTATGAGATAATAAATACAATAAGATACATAACGAGCATTCACTACGTGTCGTCGTGGGGAAAGCCCCGGCCCCTCCCCGCTCGGCGCCGCACTCGATCGCTCCTTGCACCGAAACGACGTCACTCGTATAAGTCGTTTTTATTTGGGTTTTGAAACTTCCTCGGTCGATCTTCAGAGAGCGAGCCCGGAGGCCCGCGCGGCGTCGCGCCGTCCTCGGACTCCGCGGGCGCTGCGGGCGATGGAGTGCGATGCCGGCCGAGTTTTTAGATCAATTATCAAATTACAGTTACTTTCTGTAAATAAATACTCGATTTGGCTCTTACGATTAATTACATTTTACATAATTCATACTATCGAATCGCTCCTCGCTTCGACGACGAGAGCGCCGCCCGCCGCGGGCCTCGCACTCGGCCGCTCTTCGGTCGAAGCGAGCGCTTCAACATTGGGACTAAAATATATAATAACGATAGTAATAAATCCCTTCATTTCCTTTCACGAGCCGCAGTCGCTACGACTCGGCACCTTCCCGCAGCACGCGCACTTCTCGAAGGTGTTTCTGTAGGTGCGCGAGATCGCCGCCGATTATTTAACGAATTTAACGATTCAAACACCATTTTAAAGCTTACATTTTCTACTTTTTAACAAAATTTAACAAACACAGTGGAGTTAATAATGTTTTCATTATACATATAAACTTGATTTTATTTCGAAAAAATAACACCATCAGTCGACAGTTTGCTCTCGCGTGTCCATTGTCGGATTATAAAATTGATTATTCGAATTAGCTTATAAATGATACGAGCATTGAGCCACTTATTAACGATCTGACCGAACCGGCGCCGGTCGTCGAGTTGCGTACGATCTCCCCGTACATACATTAGATCGTTAACAAACAAAACTTTAATATTCGCACAAATGAGGTATATACGTAAATACTAACTTGATATGCGCTATCGTTGAAGGGTAAGTGACCTTAGACTGTTAATATATTGTCAGAAATGTTAAACAATATTTTTATAGGTAAACGAAACGGCTAGCTTTTACGGTCTGTAAATGAAAAAAAAGTTGCTTATGCACTAATATTATAATTATAAACAGGAAATATTACATTTTTTGTTTGCAGGATAAAATCAAAAACGTCCGAACCGATCTTAAAATTCTTTACAAAGCTACATAACCGCTGAGTAACAAAGGTAATTTTTTTTCGATAAATAAATTCATCAATTCATATAAATAAAATTGGAGTTTCTGTTTTTAATTTTAAAATATCTGCTTTTTACTAAACGCATATGTATACACGGTACACATACAAAAATACCATTTTTTCCCATTGTTATCTGTATGTCCGTTTGTTCCTGCTAATTTCTGGAACGGCTGGATCGATTCTGGCGGGCCTTGCAATGGCAGACGGCCGATGTACTAAGGAGTAACTTAGGCTACTTTTATTTTAGAATTACACGATACGTAGTCGCGGGCACATAGTGCTCTATAAAAATGCCGATAGTTTAAAGCGAGCACCTATAAAGATGCCCAAATGTTTGCCTTCTTCGCGTGCGCTACAAAAATTATCGGCAGTACAGAATCAACTGAGATACATATTGAATGTATTCCTCGATGCGCACAAAAAAGAGTGATTTTATCTATATCATGATATTAAACCTTATCTAAAGAAAGTGACGAATCATTTAAGATACATACTTAGGAGCAAATCGCTCTTCGAATTATTCAAATCGGTGGATTCATTTTGCAGTTACAGTTATTAAAATAAAATAATGAATTACGGTTCGGAGACAGTTCGAAGCCCGGGAACGAACATAGGTTACTTCTTATTTCGATATTCCCGCGATTTATATCTAAATCTCCACGGGTAACACCGCGAGGCACAGCTAGGTTTCAACAGATGACATTTTACAACAATGTTCCGAGTATCAGAAACATTCATCTACCGCACGTGTCGCAGCGGCACGTACCCGTCGGAAGGGGCACGCACGCACGCACGCACACACAGCACCTACTATTATCTAATAAAACATAATACTATTTATAAGTTTCCGTATAGAAGGGCATATAAAATTAGACATATATCGGCATCAATAAAATATGGATCTCAATTAATATTTGTATTAATATAACATTTATAAACATAAATGCCATAACAGGGGGTGCGAGTGCGTCCCCGTGCATCCCCCGCTGGCGCCCACGCTACTGAGCTGTATTCGTTTTAGTGACAATGGATAAGGGACGGTCGATAGCCGTCGCGTACTGGGGTGCGATTAGAGGGCGAAGGGCGGATAAACTAAGCGATTCCGGTACGACTGGAGTCCCGTGAAGCTCCAGCCGCGGTTTCCTTCCCGCGCTCTAAGATCTCTTTCACTCCAATAAATGTCACAGCAAACACGACGCATTCAATACAACACATTTGATTTCGGTACATTTCTTTAATATTACAACATTTGGGAGAAGAGCCCTTTAAATATTTACAATTTGGCTCGAACTTCACCAGAGACCGGCTCGCGACCACGATGTGGGTACGGCCATTTAATGTGACAACAAGATTTAAGACGACCAATTGCACTTAAGATATAGGTATGTAATCATTTTTGACGCGCGGCGTGCGCCGCCGACGCCGATGGCGGGACGCGCGCGGCGGCGGAGCCCGAGGGGCCCGCGGGGCGGCCGGGGGGCCGGGTACGGCGACGCTCATGTCACACTAATATTAATTGTCGTACAAACCGAAATCTATACGTTTACCGAGAGACGAACACTATGAATAGACAATTTGTTTTATCACCAGAATTAGGAACTTTTTGGGCTAGTTAACCATACAATGCGACTACGGAAAATTCCGGGGAGGCGGTGAGCTCCCGAGTCACAGCGGCGTCGCCGCACGCGGCCCCGCGTTCTCGGTACTCAATATTAATACTCACTACTATACAAGAATATCATGATCGATTTAATACAGGAGCGGCCTTCAGACGGATGCGACCCGCAATAACAATATTGCACTCGCCGCGACCTCACCGGCGATATGAACGACAATACGTGTAAGAAACGGCGCAACGCGCCGAGCCTCCCGCCGGCCCTTCGCGCGCCCGTTCGAAGACGACAGGCGCGGCGAAGGGCCGACGGAGAAACTTCCACGTTTACTATTAATTCATATAAAAATTCGATATATTTATAACAAAAACATTGTAAAATTCCAAGCGATTAAAATTTATCGATAGCATTAATAGGGCATTCATAAAACGTCTAAAATATAGGGCCCGAACGCACCGACAGTTATTATATAACCTGCAATCGGACACCGCTCGACGGCGATATGTGGCCGATATCCCGCACCGACGCGGCCGCCCGCGCCTCGCGTGCGCGTCCTCGCACGATCGCGGAACACTTCATATTTATACATGTATATGACTATCATTATTATTATTACAATTCGCTCACGAAGGCTCACGTCACAATTGCCACGATATTTCTCGAAGTTTAAGACGGCAGTTTCACGGTATCGCCGAACGGAGCAGCTATTTACGAGGACGCGGTCCCGTCGCCCCGCGCCCCCCGCGCGCCCTCCCGTCGCGGCGGAGGCCATCCGGCGTTCCACTCGATCATTAACAACTCACGTTTACAAGGAAACATACATCTCGCACATTTATATCGTCACTAATATGCATTACGCCATTCATAATGACGTCTCACGGACGCGCCCGAGGGTCGCGGGGCGCCGAGACCCGCAACGGCATTCTAACACTTCATTGAATTCATTGCGGTCGCGTCCCTCGCGTGCGCCGGCATAATTATATTATAATCTAATGCTACATAAATTTTCCTAAACTTGTACGATCACAAGCTTTACAATTCGTAACACTGTCTTATATCTACTGCGCGTGCGCGTATCGTGCGCCTACCGAGCGGCGAGTCACCGACGATTTTGTAACGTTCGTTAAAATAAAATAACACTAATAATTCTGGCTACATGCATATATTATATCGTTCACGATTAACTTTTGAAGGGATACAACATAATATAAAACGTGTCGCATTTTTAATAAAACGTAATCTTAATCGATCGATCGACGCTTAATAGAGGACTATCGCATCAGTTCGTCCAAAACTTCACCGGACCGGACGAGGGTCGCGAGAACCGGAATATATCACAACACACAAAATAGAGTAAAAATATTTCACAATCTCAATCCGAACGTATCATTACGCAGTCTCTGGATTTGTACATAACACTCTGCAGTCGGAGCCCCGTTTCAATTTTTCCGAACCGCGCACGGCACCGAGCCGTCCGCGTCGTTACCGTTACTCCCTCGACGAGCGAACGACGACCGGACGACGTATCTTCGCAAGCGACTCCACCGATCCTACCCGGGTGCGATTCTAATTCGGTAAAGTGTCACTTTTTATTGGAACGTAGTTCTCGTCGCACATCTCGAAGTTCTACACGGCAGAGCTCGCTCGATACGATACGAGCCGACCTCGACATAATTTGGAGTTTTGACAATTATATGACAAATATTATCATACTATTATATTACCGTGCACGAGCTTACGGAACTTCGCTCCGCGCGCGTCGCCCGCTCGCCTCGCTTCTGTTTCGATGCTATTGAATAAAATTGCTTCAATTTATACACGAATGGTAAAAATAGAACCGCAGAAGGGACCGAACCTACGGCGGCGAGCGGTGCACGGTTAAGAAACGCGGGACGCTGCGAGCGCAGCGACGTCGGTACGGAACGATACGAACCTCGCGGCCGCTTCGAGCGCCGCGGCTCGAGCCCGCCGGCCGGGTGCGAAGAAGTAGGGGAGAGGGCACCGACCCTCGGTGAAGCCTACGAGTGACCGACTCCGAACACTCTAACGAACGATACTCTAGATAAACGTTCCGCGTAAAATACGACACGAGTCACGTACGCACGGACGGCTCGGGAAGGACGCGGTCGCCGGGCGCGGACCGCGAGCCGAGCGCGCCGAAATATGCACCATGTATCCCTAGGAATTACAATACGGACCGTTCCCCGGCGATAGCATACGACGCTACGTCGCCTACGATGTACCCTCATTATAATATATTCGACTACAGAGAAGCTCCCTCGGCGGAGGCCGCGGGTCCTCCGACCTCGATGCGACGCGCCGACTCGATAGTTCCGAAAGACTCTCTTCAATATCTGCCTTACGACCGTTCGAAGCACGAACGAGTGCATCGCGCGAGTTTAAAATATGCGATCTCCCCTACGACGAGAATGTCTTTCTATTACATACACCCAAATGCGTTCGCGTCCCGGTGGGAATGAGAAAAGTATTCGACAGAACCGTCCGACCGTCTCGGCGCACGGATCGTCCGCGGCTCGGAAGGCGCTTCGGTCGCGATCCGCGACGAAACCGGAAGGTGAACATTGTAACATAAACGTATCGAACGTACAGACGCTCGGGTTAGACGAGGTTATTATACTACACGCGAGGGCTCGGCGGCGGCTCGAGAGGCCGCGGCGTGCACCGCGCGCTCTCGGTGCGGGCGCGTCGGCGGGCGCGTCGGCGGGCGCGCGCGGCGATCACCTCTCGGCGTCGTCGTCGAGCGGCGCGAGGTTGGCGTTGACGATGTTGGCGATGACGTCGGGCGTCATGGAGCTCATGGCGGTGCGCAGGTTGTTGGCGAGCTCCTCGCTGCCGGCCTCGTCCGCCTCCAGCCGCATGCGCTCCAGGCCGCGCTCCAGCTCCGGCCGCCGCAGGGGATCTGCCGGCCGGAATCGATAATAATATACGCGCACGCGGACTATCTACGACTCGACTCGTAATTTATATTCAGAATATATTTCGTATAAAAAGGAAATGACTACATATTTCTGTGGACCTCTCGAATATTTTATTACGATCGAAACATGCTCTCGTTCGCTCGAAACTAGCGCTTTCGTGTAGCGGCGCCGAGTTATCATACTATTATGTAGCGATTGAGAGCACGGGCCGTGCGTCGCGAGCGCGGCGCGGGCGCGCAGCGAGCGAAGGGGGGCACGCACCTGACGGCCAGAAGGGGTCGCGGTCGAAGGGCTCGCCGAAGTTGGCCCAGCACTCGCTGCCGCACGCGCAGCCGCCGCCGCCGCTGCCGCTCGCCTCCGCGCTCTCCCACGCTGCGCCACCGGCAACACGACACGCTCGGCAAGGACGTCCGCGACCGATCGGAACTCGACGACGCGACGAAGCGTCACATTGCAATAAGCATCGAGGTGGCCGACTGCCTTTTCGAGATTATTTTTCAAACAGAGCCAGGCGCGTACGAGAAGGATGCCTCGCCCGCTCGCCGAGTTCGCATCGGGTTGAAAAGTATAATTATATATATTAGATCGGTACTCACGCGAAGGCATGGCGAACGGCTCGTCGAGCGGCGCGTCGAGCGGCGCGGCGGGCGGCGCGGCCGCCTCGGGCGCCCCGTCCCACGGACTGCGCAACGGTGTGACAATATTACGTTCCGCGATGCGACACGCGTAGCGCCGCACTCGAATTTTGAATATATAACGCGACACGCGGGACGTCGGTTACATACGACAGACATAAGAACGGACCGGACGCGAGAACCTGTCGCCGTTCACTTCGGCTCTGCGTGTTCCGCCACTCGCGCGAGGAACCGCAGTTTGAGCGCGTACGTTGGCAGTCGAGGCCGCGGTGGGCGAATTTTCGCCCGAGCTCGGCGATGTCGATCGATTTTCTAATCGACTATCCAAAGCCCCGGAGAAGTCAAAAATACAAATAGCGCGCCGAGTCTCCGCCGAGTCCGAGTCCTCGACCGCCGGAGCCACTCGCCATAGTGAATTATTTACCGTCCTAGGAGTTTCTCTCGCATAACGATTTCTAACGTTCATCGCCTCGCGTCCGATGACAGAACGTCACAGAATAGACGACAACAAAACGCATACACTAAAAAAGAGTCAACACATAGCTCACTCGAAATCGTACCGCTGGCTGGCCAGTTCGAGGAACTTTTCGACCGCTTCCATCTGAAAAGGATAACAATACGTATATCAAAAAGCATCCTGGAGCCGTTCGCCGACATGCATCGGTTACGAGACGGTGCCTTCGGAGTGCGTCGTTCGTTTGAGCCGTCGTTCGAGTGATCGCCGGGCGTGTCGGTCTCGTCAGGGTGCCGGCTTAAAATAAAAAGGGTTTCGAACGGGAAACAGTGGGAAGATAGTAAGCGGTGCGTACGTGCGGCGCGCCCTCCCCCTCCGCGCCGCTCGGCTCGCCGCCCGGCTCGCCGCTCGGCCCGTCGGCGCTCTCGTCGCCTCGCCGGTCGTTCGGCTCGTCGGCCGGCTCGCCGTCCCGCTCGCCGCCCCGCTCGCCGCCCAGCTCCCACTCGAAGCCCGTCGAGCCTTCCGA
>DWEM01001588.1:0-13883 GCA_018245935.1 Agara belti belti | reverse complement strand
CAACATTTTTTTAGTACACTCGTTATGTTTTACACTACGTGATGCTTTTGTTGCTTCATTGTTTCCAGCCAGTAAACTATCTTCTTCACATTCTAGGCTACTATAATAGAATCTCGAATGATATCATCGACTGATGGTTTAGGCGTTGCTTAAAAATCTGTATATAGGAGTTATAGGGTATTTATTTTGCCGATATATAAAGTGAGATTACATGGTAACTTCATCGAACCAGGAACGGTCTGTTTCGAGAACAAAGACGAAGGTGTGTGCGGGTCGGGCGAGGAGGGCGCGGGGGCGGCGGGGCTGAACGTGACGCGCTGGTTCTTCCACCACGAGCGCAACCGCTGCGAGCGGTTCCGCTACCACGGCTGCTCCGGGAACCACAACAACTTCCGTACCAAGGACGAGTGCAACTCCGTGTGTCCCGGTGAGGAGCCCTATCATTCAGACTGCCTTAGTAGCGGTCGAGTCTTTAGAGATCTTAAGTGGAAAATCGGAGTTAAAGCAAGCGATATAATGATTTTTAAAGCCTCGAACTTTCTGAGCGGATACAATAGGCGTTGTAGATGACATTTTGTAAATAGCTACTGATAGATCATTATTTGTCTATATGTATATAAAATGTTTTTTTTCTGACTTACGGACTGATTTCTCATCGCCGAGCCTAATGAAGCTGGAAACTTAAAATTTGGATAGTGGATACCTTTTAATCCTAAGGCGATCACTAGCATTTAACTTTTCGGTTTGAAATAGGTGTTTCAGCGTTTTTAGTAAATCAATCCCAAAGGGTGTCGGATAAGAGATGGAAGTTGATTTCAAAATACCCCAATTTTGAAGCAAGCTTCCGGCGGGCAAAGCCGAGAACAACAGCTAGTCGCTTATATAAATGCTGATTTTAAATCGAATACTAATTTTGAAACAGTGGAAGGTGAGACCGCACCACTAACAAGGAAGACAGCGCGCCGCCACAAAGAAGCTGAAGGCATGTCTTTAGATCTTTCAGATAAATGTGCTCTTGCGTATGTCGTTGTTTAAATCACCGAATGGCTTACAGATGGTACGTTTTTAGAAGCACGCACGAACATTACAGGCGAAAAATTCGACTAGTAATGAGCAAGAACAAAATTATTCGATGCAACTTTGGGAATTAACGTGATCTCTTTCAATTTTACTAATGAATTTACATTTAAGATGTCATTTGCTTATATTAACCTCCAAATTGTTCTAACAACCATTACCGGTGCACGTGTAACAATCCATTTGCAAGACATTCATTTGCAGTGATTAAAGCGTTAAATTTATATATCACTCGCTACAACGGTGAAGGAAAACGTCGCGAGGAAACCTGCACACCTTTGGGATGTTATAAAGTATATTATAATATTTTCTGAGGACTGTGAAGTATACCAATCCGCATTCTGCCAGCGTGGTGGACTATGGCCTAAATCCCTCTGACCATGAGAGGAGACGCAGTCCAGCGGTGGACCAATAAAGATTAAAACCAAATTAGGATAATCATGTACTTTAACACCGCATTCAATTGAAATATCAATGGAATCCTTATCGTTTGCAAAATTGTTTAAGTGCATGAGAATATTTTCGATACTTAAAAACAGTTTTTGATTTGAAGTACATATACCAACAGCCGGCAACTTAATAAAATTATTAAACCATGCTTGTAAGGGTTATTTTTCTTATAAGTAAAAAACTGTCTTAAGTATTTTGTGATCACAGTTCTCAGCCCGTGCGAGAGGCTCCGGGAGAAGAACGAGGCGGCCGCGCAGAAGTACGGCAAAGGGACGTTCGTGCCCGCGTGCGACGCCGCCGGCGCCTGGGAGCCCGTTCAGTGCATGTCGCACATCGGTTAGATCATACCTTCACAAGTATTATCGTTGCCTAACTGAAGAGGTGTGCTTCATCCTAGAAGTATATTGTGACATGAATTTACTAAGCGATAAGACCGCCTTTTGTATGTCCCTCTGTCATCTTGTCTATGTCTTTCTGTCTGTATTTTATGGTGTACAATAAAGCATATTTGTATTGTAAAATCGAAATCAAAATATTTCTGTAGTTTCATTATTCATAATTCAGAATAATTAATAACGTTATTCTTATTAACTAAATATTTCATGTGCCATATTTAATCTAGAAGAACATGATGTTTTGAAATGATGTGAGGTTTTGGAGAATTACTTTAAAATTGTCATTCAATCAGATGTGTGCTGGTGCGTGAGTGCCCGAGGGGATCCCCAGAAGGGTTCTCTGGTTCGCGGCGCTAAGCCGTCCTGCAACTTCAGACAAGCGCGCAAGTGGGTGCAAAGGGACCCTCTGGACGAACGGGCTAGAGCTGATGAAGGTAAACTATACTACCAATATTTCATACTTAAGATATGCATAATTCTCCTCATCCTCAACAGCCAATCTCCAACTGAAGCTGGCAAAAGTCTAGTAGACTTCTCTTTTCAAGGTTCGTCCGGGAATACTCCAAGCTGCACCAATACCTAAATCCAACAAGCAGTTCCTATAATGATGTCCTCAAAGATATTTATGGTAGAGAGACATACTTCGACACGATTTCCAACTTAAATCCCAGGATAGCAACGTGTCCATAATCACAATCAAATAACTGTAGTTTTTGAGACACGTAAACCTCTATTTTTTAGTACTGGAAGAGCTAATTAGGCAGATGACGGCCTACCGAGTGGAGGAGTTCGAAGAAGACGACGAGGAAATCGATGCAGCTGATCTGGAGGCCGAACACCGCATGCTGGAGCTGTCGGACCCCTCGTCCACCGAAGAAGCTGTGCCCAAAGACGACACAGTTCTGGTGTCGGAAGTAGTTGAACCAAAACCGGCCGACACCACGAGGAGGAAGGAAGAACCTTTACACGTAGTTACCGAAGCGATCGTCTTCAAAACCAAGTGTCAGCTGATGCAAGAGGAAATTGAAAATGGTAAGAAAGACAGTAAGGAAATATTACCCTGAATTGAATTTTTCAAAGGACAAAAGCGATAAACAACAAAGCGGCAAAGGTAAAGCGTGATCGGAATTTGATTACTAAAGGAATTGGAAACCTATCATTTCATGAATAAATAAATCTCGTTTTATTAAAGTTCAGTGGAATTTCTTGAATGGTAATGATCATAGTTGAAGCGCTGTACTACAAATTGTGTCAGGCGGTGAAGGATTCCGGCCGAGGTGTCTGTCCGACGGCTCGTTCTCTCCGCGCCAATGTTCCCGCGGCCGCTGCTGGTGCGTGGACGCGGCCGGCCAACGGAGGCCACAACCGCTCACGTTCCCCGATCTACCTGAGTCGGATCCTTGTGGTGAGTTCACAATTTTTAATTCCATACAAGAAATACAAAACTTGGACTGGAACACAGTGGTGTTGTCTCGCTGAAACCTCTTTCTGACATTTCATCATAATTGTCGATATTCGGACTGAGATGCAGTCAATAATCACGTATACCCCTGTTCATTGAATCCATAGACTAGACTAGACGATCGTCTCACTTGTATTACACCATCTCGCAAGGGAGAGTAAGAGACGACCGACTGCCAAGCGTCTCTAGTATCCTTAAAGACCGCACTGCTTATATTTTCCTCACATCTTTCAATTATTTTCATTGCAGAGGTAACACAAATAGAATCAGCGCTTCTAGAGCTGGAGATCATGGGTGCTGAAGGCTTAGAAGGTGAGAAGGCGAGGGCGTCCCTTGCTTCTAAGCTGACCGCTTTGGGAGCGACCGTTCCCGTGTCGGCGGCCCGGGAGAGAGGAGTCGTCAAGCTGAGGGCGCTGCTGCTGGGGCCTCGCGCGGCCGACCTCGTCTACCATCTGGAGACTATGGTTAGTATTAAATGACATGGGGATACGTATTCATTGGATAGGAGATAAACGATAATGTCTCGGAAGTCCGGGAGACCTTGGAATAACGCCATGAAAGGCCAACGAGGGGGTTTTAGTTGGTAAACATCCCACATAACCCTTTGCCTATCCCAAGTAACCGCAGTGCCTTTTAAAGACTTGTGTCCCTCTCCCCACCACCATGTTAGTGAAGAAATTTAATATTTTCTTATCTTTGCTTATACATATTTTTTAATGATACCGTGTTTTTAGGTGAAAAAGGAGAAGTTATCAAATGTCAACAAGTCTAGCGAAGGAGCCCTGGGAGCGGACGTGATACGAAGCGAATACAGGCTGGCAGCGCCCGTGCCGACCCTGCAGCGGGAAATCCTAACCGAGTCTACTGTAAGATATTAAATGCACTTAATTGACACTTTTTAACAGTATACTAAATAATTTTGCAGTAAGTTAAAATTACCTCAATGAACGAATTATCCGGCTCGAAGGATCATAAACCCACCGTTTCCATACTTACATTCATATCGAATTTCTATAACTTACCGACTTCAGTCTTATCAACCCCTTATCTTTTGTACCACCGCAGGTCTCCGCAGCGACATCTTACCACACAGCGCTAATCGTGCTGGCGGCCACGTCAGCGTTCATCATCAGCGTGCTCTGCGTGCTGGTGATGTTGTACCGCGCGCGGCTGCAGCGCGAGCCCCACAAGGCCGAGCGCTTCCTGCCGCCCGCGCCGCCCGTGTACGTGCTCTCCGCCGACGAGAAGGCGGAGCTCGCGAGAGTGCTGCACCCTCCCCCCGCCCCTGTACTCCCGACCGACGACCACACGAGGGTCTAATGACATGTGTCACGCTTGGCGCCAGGTGTCGCTACTAGCAGCTCTAGTGTTTTTTCTTAAGTTGTAAATGGTCAATTATTTCTATAGTCACCAAATTGAATTCACCTATTCAAATTCAAATTCAAATTGTTTTATTAATTATAAGATACATACATACACTTAATGAAGGTCATGTTTTAGTCATCATAATTACTTACTTATTATATTTACCTACTGGAAAACATAAGCGATTGTCGAGTAGATTAACATTCTAACTCGAACGAGCTGCTAGTAGCCATCCTGTACGAGCGCAACGGAGAGAGGGAAGCCCTCGTCCACAGAGACTGCCTATTTCTTAGCGATCACGTGGTCTAATAACCACTGTTACATTCGGGACCCAATTTTCAGTAAAATACGCATCATTAAGTAAAACTAAACAATAGTGATTGCTAGAACATGGCCAGTTTCATTTGTACTGTACCGACACACAATGCTCCACGCTCGTTACGGAACGTTCGGATACGCGTCCATTAAATTATTCACAGAAATAAGGGTCCAAAATTCAAACTTCAGTTACAAATGACGTTAGGAGATTCATTCCGGAATGACTTAATCAACATTTCGTTGTGGATGTAAAGGTTTATTTAAAGTAAATAAATGAATGGATATCGGCCTTGAGTTAAACGCATTCCCGTATTTAATACACTTCTAATATGTTTTATTAACTAAACGAATCAATACAATCATTATCTTAAAAAGTCAGTCTGCGATGTGATTATTTTGTTAGATCACTATTACGGTTATTAAAAGAAAAGAAAAAACTTAATTATCACATTGCAAGCAACGTTTAGCAATGTACATCGCACATTTTCAACTTGACAGATGACCGTTTAAAAACAAAAGTTTGTAACAGATAATTTTAAACGTGTGCGTGATCTGACATTTCTTCAAAAAAAAAAAGTAATGTGACACACAAAAATAGAATTAAGTTTGTTTACTTTTGATCGTTTTGCACCGTACTTCAGCCTTTTGTCTACAATACTGAGTCGTGCAGAACTTGTCATAGTAAGTTGACTTTGTAGATATGGATAATTAGTGTTTAGTTAATCTATTAAGAAAGCGAAGCGGCGTGCGTCGAGTACGTCGACGAACGCCGATACGCTCTTTAGTTCCTGTCGTCGAGTCTTCGTCTCGACCGGAATCGGTGATTATATAAAATGTTCATTGACCGAGACGCGACTCGACGTAGAACTAATCTAGTCTGTTTTTCATGAATATGAGGTATTTTACCGTATCTTCAATTGTATACTCTCTGTGCTCTTACATGTCACGAAATTGTAAATATTCTAACAAATTTACGTGCTCTTCGAATTAGATTTTTAATGAATACATTAATGTATTCACAATTTATCATGTCTAGGTTGTATCGTATCGTTATTGTGTAGTTTTATCGATAAACTCTTTGTTTTCCCAATTATATCTACCTTTTTGAAAAATCTATTACAGTAAGAAAATACTAAATTATCTTAATTAAAATGTATAACGTTTACTTAATTAATTAAATAAATAATATTTTTACAGTTTGTTTTTTATTTATATTTATCCTCCACAGTACAAAAAATACCGAAAAGTGCAAATATGTGTGGTGTATCCCTCAGTCGTTAGTGATATATTTCTCAACAGGAACCATAAAACTGATTTATGAAATAATAAGAATAAAATTGAAGTGTATGTCTGTTTTATCGAAATTACTAACTGCCCATTATGTAAATATTTCAACGATACCAAAATATAATCTCGACTTTGTTGCCTATGAAATTGGAAAAATACCTAAATTGCAGAACGGATTGGCTGGTCAAGAAGTAATAAACAATAATTTATAACAGCAGAAACGTAATTGAACAAACTCCTATTATTTCATAGCAAACGAAAGCAATGACGAAGTTGAGAGTTATTGCTATTAATAAAATGTTCAGCTCATAAAATGATACAAATGTAATTAGCAATCATTTCTTATTAGACGTGAGTGGCGAGCACAAAAAAGTATTTGTGGGATTTCATTTTAATCACTCGTCAAATTATGTTTATGCATTTAAATAGTACATAGTATATTTTATTATAAAATGTTAAACTTGTTTCTATGTATGTAAGTTTTTTTACTTTTACTATGGTTGCATAAGTACTGAAATAAAATATATTTATTCTTTAATACCCAAACTCATGCGTATAATATTTTTGTAAATAATAAAATGTAGGAAACCGCAAATTTTATTATAAAAATATTCAACATTAAAAAATAAATGCTTTATGGGCAAAACACCTCGAATCAAAAACATTATCACTATAAGAAAAAACTCAGCAATGACATGTCAATCAAGTTGACAGTCGTAGGGGCCGGCCTGAGAAAGAAGTTATTTCAGAATGAATCTAGAAGGCGTACTAGCTTGTTGCGCCGTTTGCAATCAGCAGACACATCGGAGATGCGGTCGTTGTCTCAATATTTATTATTGTAACACAGAACATCAACGGCAGGACTGGAGAAGACATAAAAGTGCTTGCGCACCCAAGTTACAAAAACAAGGATTGCAAAAGGATAAAGTGGGTGACCGTTCAACTTCGAGCGCGGAGGATTCAAAGTGTGATAAAGAGAGGGAACTCGTAATTAAAACTCAAGAGGACCATACAGACGTGAAACAGGAAGGTGAAACGAAACTGTCCAAAAAATCTAAGAGGAAAAACGTCAAAAAGGAGGGTAGGGTCGTTGCTAGGGATATTAATACCTCGCAAACGGAGAACGTTGTGCAAAGTGATCTAAACCAGTCCGGTGCGGAACAGAGTGATATTGATCAGACGTTGAAAGAGAAGAGTGTCATATCTAGTGTAGTGTATACTAATAAGGACTTGACTAAAGAGAGCGCTATCATTCATGAGGGGTCATCGGAACAGGAGATCCTGAGCGAATCGGCTCAGCAGCTGAGCACATTGGACTTCGCCGCGGCGGGTGCTTCTCACGTCTTGAAAGCTGTAAATAGATGTGATAGTAAAATGCTAGCTATACCGGGCTATAACACGGAGCAAACTATGAGAACTCGGGAGTATCCCGAAGCGTCAGTGAGGGGTAGTGTGGCTCCGTTCAACAATGTTCTGAACAGCTACTACATGGACCCCGCTGACCCCAGCTATGACGTCTGCCAGCAAGTGATACAGGACATGACTCAATATGGTGTTTGTGTGTTAAACAATTTCCTTGGCAAGGAGCGAGGGCTCTTAGTGTTAAAAGAAGTGCTAGAAATGTATAGATCCGGTATATTCACTGTAAGTATATTATTTATTACATTTTGAGACTTGTTTTAAGCTTGCATATACATAATATGCTTTTTATTTAAGATAATATTGTTTTAATTAACTTTATTTCTTGCTTATTTATATATAGTAGACACGGCTTCTTTAAATAAAACATTTGATTGTTATGATTTCTAAAACCACATAATTATCTTTTAAACAAATAAAACAGTGTAAAATTCTCCTGTCACTACTTGAAATAATATCTGGAAATTTTGATATGACATACAAACCAGTGCTGGCCATTGTTGGCCAATGATGTTGACTACAAGCCTCACTGCAGCATTTATTTTGGAGTATACTAATTTCTGCGGTGTATTATATAAATTGACGGCATAAAATAAATGGTTGTACAGTCATAGGTATTTCCCATAAAGGTTTTTACATGCTATAGTCTTGACAGATTTTTTTCACCTCTAAACCTGCAGTTTTTCACACATTCATCTCACCAATAAGAGTCTGAAATCTACATCTTGGATCCGTTACTACATTTAATTACCGTAACTAACAATATAATGAATTAACAGTAGCATAACACCAACGGTAATTTTACCAGTGGTTCTTTGCAAATAGTCATCTTTTATATTGGTATGTAATTTGCTAACAATGGCCCTATCGGTTACTGTTTTTGCCACAGAACAATGACCTGGTTCAATTTTTCTAAACAATAACAGAATCAGTTGGACTCGAGATGGTTTTAATTATAGTTGGACATGAATTGAATGGAGTACTTTAGTAACCTTTCAAAATAAATCTTTTTAAAACATTTTAATGTAAATAATTTTATTTGTTTATCTTTGTTATAGAACTGTTTTTCCTATGTATTGGGCAATGGTTAAAAGTACAGTTATCAGTTACTGTGTTAGTATCACACTATTATCACAAAGATAATTATACTTCCTAGATGTAAATGGTTACTGAAAATAGAAGTCATCTATTATAATAGGAAATTACTCAAATGTTAAATCAGAAACTATAGTTAGCTGTTTTTTCCTTAGCTTTGACATATTTGCACAATATATTATTTCATTAATGTTCACATCATTATACTTTCTGTAGAGACTTTGCTTTAAAAAGCTCAAGATAAATTCTGGTTGGAGAAAAGATATTGTCTTAGTGTCCAAGAATTCAACTCATTTGCTTAGTATAAGTGTACTTTTCTCACCCTATCTTGTTTAATTGTCCATATGCTTCCAGCTTAAATATTGTTCACTGCTGGACCGGGTCTCCTCTGATTTAGGGAGAGGGTTTTAGGCCATAGTCTACTACGTTGGCCAAGTATGGATTGGAAGACTTCACACACCTCAGAAAATATTTACTTTATGACATCTCTAAAGTGTGCTGGTTTCCTCGAGATGTTTTTCTTCACCGTTATAGCAAAGTTATATTTAAATTTAAATTATAAACCACACGTAACATGTCAGAGGTGCGTGGCAGTATCAAACCCAGACCCCCCGGAGGTGGAGACTGAATTTCAAACCACTAGGCTATCACTGCTTCACGTATAGATGATTGAGTAAATAGTGAATGTTATAAAAAGTGCATCACACATAGTTATGTAACTCGATGCACTTGCCTGTTGAAACTTGTGTGTACCACATTACAGAAACCTTGCATACTTGCACAATGTGCCGGTTACATAAGTATGATTTAACAAGTAAACCTAACTTGAATTGTTTTGTAGCTTCATTCACGAATATTTGATAATGATTTGATCTTACTTTTCTTCGGTTTCTGTCTTCGATTCCTTACACACAAATTGAAGACTAGTATTAGTGTATGGTCCAGACTTACGCAATTGACAGAGAATTGTATACAGAAGTAGATTGTGATATTATATAAAAATACTTTGTAAATTGAAATATAAATGAAATTTAAAATAGGCAACTTCTTGAGTGACAATTCTTTTTATTACCATATTATGTTGTACAAAAATTAAAAACTAATTTACAATAATTTTCAGACATTGCAAAGATATCTCAATATTCCAAAACGACTAACTGTATAACTCACACTCACAATAATTGCACTCAATTGTAAATACAAGAGCACAGAACATCACAATTGAGTCAATGTCACTTCCTGTGCTGTTTCATTGCCAGCTGCTCGGTGCACTTAATGAATGGAACAATGACACGTCTTGGCTCCTTGTTAGATGTGTTTCATTACAAGCGTCACCTTTGGTGCCTTTTATACAAGTATCGGGAGTTATGGTTTAGAAACTTCTCCGCTTCTAATATATTTTAGAATCTTCCTCTTATTTTTTTTTTTACTTTCATAGTGATAAAGGTTTCTAGGCCATCGTCTGCTACGCTCGCCAAGTGCCGAGTAGTAGACATTTTTAACGGAATAACAATATACAATCACCGTGTTAATTAATTTAATTAATCTGTTGTTATTATTAAATTAACGTTAATATAATAACTAAACGACAATTCTCTCGTGACTGTACTAGTATCGAAGATTTATACAGTATCGGCTTTTGTGGCACGTGGGCGCAGTCACGATTTCACTAAGTCATTAATGGCGAGCGATTAGTTAAACTGCGCTAATTGCTCATTAAACAGTCACCGACCATAATTGACTTGTTGAATCAATGATGAAAATGTTTTCGTGATTAGTCGAAACGCGTTTGTTGGATTCGATCCGGGCACGACTATGCCGATAAATAAGGGATCCCCAAATTCTCATCACGATGCTGTAAATACCCTGGAACATTATTTGACTGGAACCTGTAGGTTTGCTCTAATATGGTTCAATGATTACGCGCGAAAGTAACACTTTTTGTTAGCCGTCTTATGCTCAATGACTGACCGCCGTCCAGCCTGAAACCACGGGCCGGGTCAATGTCACGATATTGTGACCAATGTCAAAAAGCATTTCGAAATAATATACAAACTACCTCAACAGTGAACGCGGCCAATTCTAAATAGTTATAACCGAATTTACCGTACAGCTGTATCGATTATTGCGTCCAATTTGGGTACGTAAGCAATCATTATCTTAACTTGAATATCAATATTATTATACATTATGTATGAGTACATTACATTGCCGTTGCGGGAGAGAACCTTGCCCAACAGTGGGACATAAGAAATGTTACTAACGTTCATGTATAACACAATCGCCAATGAGCGTCAAATAAAAGCGTAAAATAAAAACAAAAGATAAAAGGACGAAAAAGATACAAAAATTTCAACAAAAATCCATTGTTGTCGGGCTCTTTAAAAACCTAAAAGTACGTGAGTAAAACAACCGAATGACAATATCATTAAGGTATTAACTTGATGCGGTTAGAAAGTAACAGTTCAAACAAGTGATTAGTCAAGTTACCCATTAACTCTGTAGACTCGCTGTCTGTTGTCGGGGAAACCGCATCTGTAATTACATACCCAACCAAACCACCGCGAGCTAATTAGAACGACGTCATCCACGCGTCACAATGTCTCCTACAAAGGGCTAAGGCATTTCAATGACTGATCTTGTGACCTATTCGAGGTCAGCGACAAAATAATTAATGTTGACCGGCATATTTATGGAACAGATCAATGCGCTCTCATTATATTGCAATGCCTTATCAATACTCCTACGTGTCATTAATGTATGATAAGACCTATTGTAAAATACTCTCTTAGCGTATATTGAACATTGAGTGCCATATTGTTACGACTAGCAATTCGTCATCCGTTTGACAGTTAAAGGAGACCCGATGAACACTTCCAATTTGTTGCACTTTACACCGATGAAAACTCAAGATCCTCTGCCTTTTGTAAGGAGTTTATCACTATTGCGTTATAACTACATTTTGGGTTAAGGTATGCACTGGAAGGTAACGTAACGGACGGTAAATTTGTCGCCGATGACCCACCGTCCCAAGACAGGCCGATCCCGGTTCGGCCCCGCTTAAAAGTCGCCACTCACTTGTCAACGTGGCACCCAACCGGCACACCTGACCAATTACGCTCGGTCTCGTGCTTTTGAAATTTCTTCTATGGACTTCCATACATACGCGCCCACTTATCAACGTGTGAGTGACGACCTTTACTTGACAGATCGCTCGCTTTTCCCCACACATCGCGGTTACGAGCACGTCTGAGTATTAGCGCACGAGATTAGATAACATTTATTCAGTGCGCTTATTGTGGTTATCGCAGGAAGTATTAGAGCAGCTTAAGCGAACATTACATTGGGGCTCGCAATAAATTTGCAATATTTAACGATGCATACCTGTATACAGCCACGGCTATTTCTCATAGAGATAGGTACAGACAAAAAAGGACGATGACGAAAAATGTACAGTTATTTCGGTACTCAATTCGAATTAATTCTCTAATAATGAAAAGGTAGTGAACCAGGTATTAGGCACATTCTATTAATTCTAGGCAACCATGCATCTTAGACCTACACCTCTCTTATCAACAGGTGAGTTCGTAGCGAGAGTATTTAACAATTACAAAAAAGTACAGACGAATTGAGTACCTCCTCCTTTTTGAAGTCGGTTAGAAAGGTATACGAATTGACAATCGTGTTCGGCTAAATGACATTAGCACAGCCTTATAACATATGTGCTTAAATGTGAACCTCGGTTCTCGGAATCCAGTTTTTTCATTGAAGTTTTGAAATTCGCCTCAAACATCACTGCATCGTAATCTCGTCTGAGTGTATCTTATTTTTTTTATATTTTTCCACAGGCAGGTCAACTCGTATCGAATCCTGGAAGCACGGAGGCGCAGACCGTCCGAAGCGATAGAATCACGTGGATTGACGGCAAGGAGGCGCACTGCTACCACATCGGGCAACTAATAAGTCAAGTAGGAATATTTTATTAATATATTACCTTCTTTTACAAGCGTCTCAGGTCGGATTATAAACCTTAACGCTTAAGCCTAACCACGCGGGCCAAGTGCCGATGTGCAAGCTACACACGCCGCAGGGAACATTGTAAAGAATTCTTCACTTTGAAAAGTCACACGTACATGACCGGATTTGAGCCCAGACCTAAAGAGTAGAGAGAAGAGAAGGAGGAAGAGACTGAAATCCAAACTAGCCTATCACAGCTCCTTTCTGTCTAATTTAAAATGTCTATATTTTGGCTGAATTTATAAAACTGTTAACAAGTCATGCATGTCTTGTCAACTTCTTGCGAGTTGGTATCTATTTAGGTAGCTTCATTTTAAATGCAATAATTGTCATCATTCCGATCCAGTAATGCGTAAATTAGTGCGATAGATAATGTAGGTAAAATAATGTAATGATAAATATTATTTTGTTCCAATACTTCACTAACAGCTGTCTCAATATGTTGGAACAAAAGTAGGTACTTAAGGGTTCATTGACATTTCTAATATAATTTCGCTATGATAACAATCGTAACTTATAATTAACTGATAAAAATACGTGAAACATAACATTAACGGATCTAATGACCTCGATTGAACTTTATGATATGGCTCGTCTTGTCTACCTTCGTGTGTGGTGAAGCTTTAGGTATCGATGGCCACTTTGTTCACCTCGCCTATCTACAATGCATAATGTCCCGGATTCGTTTCCAGGCAGGGCAGATAGCTGAGAATTGGATTTGGCTGCCAGCTCCTTTTTGTTTGGTCGTTAATTAATCGATGACACAAGCTTAGCATTAAATGTGTGTGTGCAAATGAAAATAAGTTTGAAGTTATATTTATATGTGTACAAGCTGTCCCGGCGAACTTCGTACATCCTCACAATAAATAAATAGTTTAGTTACACCAATCTGAACCGATTTTAATCTTATTTGACACTGCCATGGTAGCGCAGTCTGTCGGATCCAATGTGAAACATTCTAAAATCAACAACTACTTAAAAATTAATTAAAAAAACAT
>DWEM01001587.1:0-13883 GCA_018245935.1 Agara belti belti | reverse complement strand
GCTAGGTTGAACTCATGCAAATAATTTGTTTGTTCGAAGATTCCACGCATCTGCGCCTAAGGTATTGACTTGTTGTACCGCAACTGTTCTAAAAAGAAAAGGGAATGCAGTAATGAATGAACAGACCGTCGTTTCTTGGTTTATATTCAGTGGATTTGATGTGTTACTGAATATAATAAATAACCAAAATGGCAGAAATATTTCTTTTGAATCGTTATTTCAAAGTCAATTTTGTTCAGTTTTAAGTTAAAACGAAAATGATCTACGGCCGATTCCTTATTCGCCCTCGATCAAAGGAGGAAAAGCGACTGATATAGCATTCGGGGATTGGCAGATGCTTCCCACGGGGCGGCAGGCGACGGACGGACGGCTTGACAGTATGATTGGGTGTAAGTATTGCGATCCTCGCCTCGCGCATGCTAAGTGCAGACCCATTACATTTGGCATCCGATCACGAATCCCGACCATTGAGCCTTCGATTTGACTGTGTGAAATTCGAATAGAGCCTGTTTCGATTCGGGCGTTTCCTTATAAAAACCGAACCAAAAACGGAATATTGTACCGATTATACCTTATCGTGTTAAAAGAACAAAGAAATGTGATAACATAATCTTATTAAGAAGAAAAAACAAGAATTTTACATTAGTTTTTTTATTTATTTATAAAGTAGCAGACAGGTACACAAACCACTCTCCCAGTCAATGCAGGTCTGAAGCATACACTCGTAACAAATTTATATTGGCCCTTCACGCCATCGAGGATTAATGATCGTTATATTACACTGACAATTGTTACGCAATATTTAACAGCCCATTGAATCCTGAAAACGCTAGTAACTATTATCCAATATCAATTCACATCATCCAATTGTCTGAGTCAGAGCTGAGAGAGATTCACATTACACACACAACAGCACATTTCACAATACACACACATATTTCGTACAAACTGTAAACTGTAATTGTAAATGAATGTAGACGAAGCACGTCAGGTTTGCAAGGACAGAGATATTTGACACTCTGTGCTTTCTGCCTGCCCCGTTAGGGACCTGGCGTGACGGTATGTTGTTGTTGTCAATGACTTTGACAACAAGATCACATATCTCTCGAATCATGAAAATCATTCAAAAGCAGTTGATAATTATATAAGACTACATATATGTACATGAGAATAGTAATATAATAAAAGTTGAAGTAATGAGAGCAATATTTACATACATATTTTTTTGAGCGATTTATTACTAGCGATAAGAAACATTGCATTGCTGCATTGACTGCTATGTTACTTACTACGTAGTTAAAAATATCGAACAAGAATTCAATAAAACGTTTCAATGTCTCAACCCCGAAGTAAAAGTTCAAATGCCAAGGTGAATCAAAGATTGTGAAGGATCTTGAGACCCTGGAGGTTCGGCCGACCGATCACCTGTTGCTTTACACACGCCCCATTTACTACGAAGCTGTCCGGGGAATGAATTAAGTGAAAATCTCTTCGTTTAATATTATTACGGGGTCGAATATTACATAAAGACGAGGGTGACCCTTTTGTTACATAATTAAGGTTGATAAGTTTTATGTACTACAGTCTATTAAATGTTTCACAATTCGTTACGTAATTTCTTATTACATTAGGTCCAGCAAAGGGGACGAAAACAACGAGGATGGTCGTTCCTTCTATTACACCTAGTCGAATCTATATAACCGATTAAAACGAAGATTTATACAAATTCATATCCTTTTCAGACAGGTCAGGTCAGTTATGTACTACAGTTAATTAACTTAGAAGATTCCTATATCACACTTGTAAAGTTTTGAAATTTATCTATCAACAAATATCAACGAGTTAAAACGAAATCATTATAAGTCTTTAATTTAGATCTAGATTACAGTAATAAGGCATTTATTACACACACAATAGTGAAGTGATTAGCGTGTATCGCTAATTGCGGAAATAGTTAAAGGCTGTCTCAAGGTCATTAGACCGCCAAATGAAGGCAAAAACAAGGGGTCAAGGCACTTACACGGCTCAAAATGTGAGACCGAAACGAAGAACAAAGAACAATACAATATCCTCTATTACAAAAATTTTACGTATTACATCTTTTTGATAACATCTACGCCACAAGAAAGAGCAATGTATGCCTTAAGAAATAATTTTGAAAATGCTATCTAACCGGAGTAAGGGCAAAAAAATTAAACAATTGTGTTAAAGTTGTTTGATATTGAATGTCTAATAGGTAATTTAAAAGTACTGTAACATTACAAAGGTCCGATAACCCTATCCACGAACTTACTGGCGCATTCTTAACACTATTATTCATCCTACAATAATTTTAAGCGCATGTGAATTATTATACCATAACTTTTATCTTGTCTAAATTAAAGTAATTTCCCATGACATCATTCACAGAACACCATTGTTGATTTTGCACAAAGCGATCGGGTAACAACTCGGTAAGTCAGATCAAAGCGACGATTGTTCGGCCTCCTTGAATGGTATACAAAAACGTACATTATGAATTTTATTATACTCTTAACGAGATGTCGCCTTGAGGACAACTCGCCTTATAAACGGCAACCAATGCGTGATGAACTGATGTATCGCTAACAAGAGAGCAGAGGTTTCATTCTCCAACAACACAGCGGTAGGCCTGAAAGGTCACGATAAATTGGTGCGGCGCTAACCAAACTTCTCACACGAAACTATTGTGAAAACCGGTTTCGAAGAATCCGCCTTGTGCCAGGCACGTGTAAACATTTTAATTGATGATATGCGGAAGACAAAAAGCTTTGATAGAAATCGCTATCTAATAAATACTGGTTTGATGCTATTCACTAATAGAATTCCGTTTGGGCGTGTTTTAGACAAACATTTCTTATTGCATCAATTCAAATGGACAGGAAAAACAACGTTGTTTTTAAGTCGCAACATCCAAAGTATACTACACAGGAGACGCCAGCGAAACTTCTTAATAATCGATTAGCCGATTCACAAATTAAGATATTGTGGAATATTTTGTCTACTTTATGTATTCGTTTATTTTAATTGATCTGCTGTTGTATATTTATAAGGCTATGGTGGGAAAAAACATGAAATCTGTTTCAAGGGCATCGTGTTCGTAATTATTGTGCTTATAGCCGGCATCATTCGTCTGAATACAAACAGCAGTGAAAAATAACCTCGCGCGTAATTACTTGAAGCATTATGTACACAGTGCGATCGAACGCTCGAGTCAATCTTTGGATAGCTCTTGCTGCGTATATTTTAGTTTTCAACTTCAATCTTCGCACTTATTTTCGTTCTGATAATAATAGCAATCTACCAACCAGTACTTTATAGCGGTGATAATTTTAATATGTGAGATATATAGATATAAAAATGGTACAACTTTGTGCGGTACATTGCTTGGTTAGATACCTACTTAATCTGTTCTTAGTTTCGTTATTATGATTACTTATGTTTCAGACTATTGCTACTATTACTATCTCTCTACATGCATGTATACCTATTTAAAACATTCTCCCACTGATATGTAATTCCATTAGATTCATTTACTATTCTGTGTAGGTCATACAAGTACATAGTGAAAGAAATGTTTAGCGTATTTATACCCCTAAAACGATTAGGCATTAAGCATTACAATGTGAATTTTCTAACCTTTCCAATTGAATTTATCTGTTTCAAAGTTTATGTGCCCATTTAGGGCCCCTTAATGGGTCCCGAAACTAATAAATTCTGTTTATCGGATGATAACAAATGTGATTTAGATTGTTCGAAATTACATATAATTGGAGTTTCAAATGCCGTCAGGTCGTAATCTTAAGTCGCAACTGATTCAGTAATTGAAGTAGAAATTACTTCTATTTATTAGTATTTAAGCGTCTAAATTGAACATTAATTTCTCAAAGCTAATGTAAAAGTAAATTGTAACGGAAATTTCAAGCAGTATTTATTTAATAATAATTAAGTTAACCTAGATTTCACTAATACCTCAAAACATTATGCAGCAAATTCAAATATCATTTGAGTTGTAATTAAAATTCAAATTATATGAAAATATAATATACAAAATTTGCAGTAAGCACTTTAAAGCCCATTTCATAACAGATTAATTAGCAAGTTGTAGTGCTATGAACTATGTATAACATACGTACGTAGTGTCATAAGTGATAAAATAGATATATAAATGACGTCATTCTCAATAATTGGAGTACCTACAATGTATTTTCCGAAAGAGTACCATAAAAACAGTTATAAAACAACTCTCAAAAACACATTACAATTGACAGCTTCTGTTTCTTACGCAACTTTGACTTGCTCTGCCCAGTCACACACGACGCAAATCATTCAACATCCAAGTTACAACAGTGTCGTATGAACGAGCCTTTGTCCAGTATTTGCGGCGTACCAGACGAACGAAGTTTTTAGACGAAATAGCTAAAAAGATAATCTAAAACGACCTTTAAAATAAAAGGACAGGGATTGAATGTCGCTTTTATTCATAACAATTTCTTAACATCCATCAAGTCATTGTTTAAAATGGGGTCTCAGACTTTTTTCACCTTAATAAGCTTTGTTTGGTTATTTCGGGTAAAATACTAGTATCAATGAGATAGA
This sequence comes from Agara belti belti, assembly GCA_018245935.1. NCBI lineage: Eukaryota > Metazoa > Arthropoda > Insecta > Lepidoptera > Hesperiidae > Agara > Agara belti. The sequence goes on along the minus strand of DWEM01001587.1, from coordinate 9,266 downwards.
CAGTATAAGTGTCGAATCAAATTCCTGAGAGCCATAAGGTGGATTGTATGATTTTTTTTATATAATCCACGTTATTATGCAACAAGACCTCTCCAGACAGTACGAGTTCAGACAATACTAACGATTATATGTAGGGAGAAGTTGCTACCACACTTACGATACTTATTCAACTTTGCGTCATGGAATACACACTTAACCCGGTAGTTACAACGCCTTCAATGTGATAATAGACTTAAATATTTGAATGATAAGATCATTGATAGCGTGTTTTTTTTATTAAATCATTCATTAAAACCAAAACACGTTAAACGTTTAATTATTCCAATGTAATGTAAAAAAACAACATTCCTTTCTGTCTCAACTAATACATTAATATGCATAAACACGCATTGCTCTTGCCCGACAGTGCGGAAGTAATTTGTGACTGGTATCTTAGAAGATGGTTATTTACGTTTAATATAATGATGTAATAGCAAACTTTACTTTTTACTAACAATACTGTTGATTCGCATCGCATGCAGCAGTAAATCTGTCAACATCTATATTACGATGGCGTCGCATGAAAGAGTCTTTGAGACGACTTGAGTGTGTGCGGCGTTCGTTACTGACGGCCGGTAAAAACTTGCATATATTACGAGTTCATTTCAAACTAATGGTATATATGAAGCAAAAGCTATACGGTATATGTAGGTATATTATACATGAAAAGCGGCTGGAATGGATTACAAGAAGTCAACATAAAAACTTTATTCTTATTTTTACACTTACTGAGCGTACGTCAATTAATGTCACAAAATAATAAATTGTATTCCACGCTACCCAATAATTATGTAAAGCAATCGAGCCACGGTTTGCACTTCAACTTTATCGGTATAATTATAAAAAATACATAACTTTTAAAGGAAAAACAACATAAGGAAGACGTTAAAACAAAATCCAAATGGCTGTAAGTCTTACACGAATTGTAACCAAATAACTCTTTGCAATTTTGCTATGGATAATATGATAATATAATGAGGTAAAGAATAATTACAGAGCCGATATAGAAATTCACTACTGCCGACTGTTTTATTTTGTTGGCTTTCCGAGTAGCAAATGATATGAACGGTGTGTGATATAAACTGTAAAAATCTTTTCATTACCCAATGAATCACCTTAATACATACACATACATATATCTCCTGCATAAAAGTCCAAATGAATCGACATTACAACGCCGTTCCGTCGCCGCGCTGTCTACAACTTCACGAGCAGCGATAAAGTCACGTGAGTAATCACGTAGGGAATCTCACCAACAATAGCCTTTCGCATAGTAAGCACGAGATTAAATATTTAGCTTTCTTATTTATTTGTATCGACAATAAGACCCGTCTACGGTAGCCTTAGCCTTTTAATGCTAATAGTACCATAGTACTCTCATAATAGTGATTTTAGGTTGCCTATTCTCCATACAATATATGCTACTGTTGGTCCCGATAGGTTAAATTAATGTTAATACCAAACGCGTATACAAAATGTCCATTTGTAAGCCAATACTCTGTACATCAAGAAGTCACAATAATTGTTCAATACGCATTTCCACAGCTCCCGACTAAAAAGTTCCCTCATAACCTAACATGAAACTGTCATATAAATCAAAGATCTTTTATTTCTTATGGTAGTGTTAAGTAGACGTATTAATATTGTAATATATCATAACATAAAACTAGCTATGAACCGGATATAAGTTAGAATAAAATAAATTTGGACACAAAACTTGCATTAAAATTGATCGGTGGATGAACTGAGTCAGCGTTGCTATAAAACAGATACTTATACAGTGTCTCGACAGTTCCCATTACTCACTTCAACATAACGAAAAACCATTGCCAGTTTAGATAGAACTCCGCCGCCTTTCTATAGCATAGCGACGAAAGTTCGCAAATGTTACGGCACCGAGCTCAAAGAACAATGTGGAACAGCCATCTATTTATTAGCGTCAAATGTCAGATCTCTGGAGCTCCTTACTTTTTTTACTTAAGACGAATTTTGACTGGTAACAACAATTAGCGGAATACTTTGGAAGTACAAAACTTTAGTGGTGTTAATTAGAATTCGTTTCGTGTTGCATACCAAGTAAAAACATAAGGTAATTTTTTTACCTGCTTTTAGCGTCTCTCTCTTTGATTGTGACCTAAATTGTTTTCTGAAAAGATCTTTATTTACCTACACATCAATGTCCATTCAAAATATTTTGTCTCGTTACAGAAATTATCCCGTAGAAAAAAAACACTTATAAGAACGTTAAATAGATATACGACGTTAAGTTATACATGACTGAAAGGGAAATACACATTTTGAATACATAGATACAGACACTTCAATGTTACTTATATGTAGACATAGATAATGTCCTGAAAGAATGTTACTCGTTTAACGAACTCACTTTACTGATAGAAATATGCAAATATTGGAAATTAATCAAAATATGCAATTGGACATTTTGCAATATATTCAAGTAAAAAAAATGCAAAAATTGATTTAAATAAACTAAGATGTTATGCTAAAATCAAAGATTTAACATAAAACGTAATCCTTAACGGTGCGTATTTCAATGGAACTGGAATAAATTTGCTGAAAGATACACTGACAAATACGTACAGTAGACCTTCACTGTACTTAATTTCTGACAAATGGTAAATAGTATAAATAACACTTACTACACGGATTCATAAAAACAAAGGCACTAATGCGTCGGTACTATCAATTAGAAAACAACGTACACGGGATTGAAACAAACATTTACCTAATAAAGCAAATACACAAATACGTTCAATTTGCGGATTGACGAACACTACTATGTATCATGGATTGAAATTGAAACATTGACAATAATTGCAATATGTTTACGAGCATGTGTTCGATATTAGCTGTTGTGAAAAGATTTGGGATTGGAAGCTTCTGCAAACGAAATAAGTCACTTAGAGTGAGTAAAATCAGGTGAATTAATCTGTTCAGATATATAATATGTTTATGTTTTTTATAAAACTGCAATTTTTAATAAACCGACACGTTATGATTTTGTGTAGGCTGCACAAAGGCTCAATCTCATAGACTATTGAATATCACCATTTTGACAAGCTTTTGAACTTGCCTTGTTAGTTCGTTAGTATGTGGGGGTCTAATCCTGCAACTGGATTTTAAACCAGTTAATCCCGACTGATTGAGCTAAAAATTTGCATACACGTTTGGTTTGGATGACAATGCATGATTAGCTCAGTGACGTCATTCTAAATCCATATAGCGGACGCCCCAAGATGGCGGACCAACTATTTTTTGTGCCCCCATGATACGCATTGTAAACGAGAAAGGGTTTCTGAATTGAAAACGAAAAATAAAATAATGTCAAAATAATGTTAAAAGTTTGGTTTTAAAACAGTTTTTTTACCATTAATTTAGTTTCAACTTATCTATTCCACTAAGCCCGATCGCAGCTAGACCGTAGAATTTGTTTAAGACTACAGAGTTATAATGATATAACCGTGCCCAACAATGGGACAAAGAGATTACAGGCCACTTAGTAGTTTAAGTTCGACTTATTATAATTACTTCCTAAGGGCTTAATAAGTTTTAATTCCTCGTAGATCTACAAATTTTGACTCTAAATAGTTTACTTTGCTTTGAGACAAATAATTTTGGCGGCCAAAAATTATTTCTTACCATTTTCACACTCGAGTACACAATCAGGTCAACAGCCAAAATGCCAGCCAAAATAAGCAAGAAACATTTTAAATCACATTTCATTACGTATAGTATATTAATATAAGTGATACTACAACCACGTCTTATCAAATAAACAGTATTCGAATCAATCTCGCTCGCTTGCACAGTCATTCGTATCCAGAATACCAATCGAGAAGTTGTTTTGACCAATCCATATATCACTGCCCGGGCATCGATTCTCGCGATAGACGACTATGAATTTAAATGCAAACGTTGCAGTTGTGTACAATAAACTACATAAGTAAATGCAATGCAGAAGTTCTGACTCAAAACCGCTGAAGTTCTTGACCTATGCCCAGCTATAAATATTATACAAAAGATACTAGAGTCGGAAAAACGCCATACGGAAATATACGAATGAAGCAATAAAAACTTTAAAAAATCCCACCGTTATTTGTAACGTTCAGTTCCATTTGATTTGATTTTCGTATAAAGCCTGCTCGTTTGCCACACTATTCGCATAAAAAGTGAAAAAGAACAAATCTGCTTTCATTTTAAAAGTCAATTTTAAAATTTTTCCAATTTGGAAAACCCCTTAAAAAATATATACATTTTGCTTTTGCACAGATCATTCATTGCAAGCTTTAAATATTTCAAAAAGTTGAAAAAAATTATAGCTTGTTAGTTGTATTAACTCAGGTTCTAGTTTGTAACTCTCCCAATTTTGAAACTGGTTCACAGTAGGTCGAACCTTACCGATGACACATTAAAAAAGCTACCTATTTTACAATTTTCGGTATCAAACTTCTATGTCACAGAAAAGTCTTACGAACTCTCCCTACTTACATTTGTATTTCAAGTTCGTCTAAGAGTTGCTAAAAGTTAGACTTATGTTGCTAAAGAAAATTTCGTTACATAATTGAACAGTGGCCATTATTCTCGACAACAGTTCCGATCTTTAACTTCGCTTTTGTCGTACCAATTCGCCCTATTCTATCTTGGTATTTAGAATTCACAAGAACTTCATTAAATGCTAAACTCTACATTGCGTTCTCTATCTGTTATACATTTGTTATTTATTTACAAAAGGTTACTTATTAAAAAACGTTATTTTTAATTGTATGTATATTACCTGCACGAATTGTTACATATAAACACGTTGAGATCAAAACCGTAAAGGTCATATGAAAAATAGTTTTGCAAGGCATAAGTTTTCTGTTCAGACACAATTCGAGACAATGTTTGTTCAGATAGACAGATATATTTGCAGATTAATATCAAATGTAAATAATGTTTTTGGTAATGAACGAAATATGAAGAGCGAGGTTTTGAAGCCAATCAAAGTATCATTTACATCAAAACCTTGTAAGGACTTTGTTTCGCGTCTGCGGTTTGCACTTGAGAATAAAAATGTATTCAATTAATTAATAAATACACTGCGACTCGTTTTCCATAGACATTTTTTACCTTTTCCTATTTCTATAACTATTTTTAAATTTTTAATTTGAATTGAATAAAAAGCGTGTTTTTTAGGTTCTTTTTAATTATTAATTATTCTTCTAATTTTTTGTTCATATTTTGAATTTTAATGATTATTTATTTCCTATGACACTTTAAATATTTTGCTTCATGTCAATAGATTTTAATCTAAAATTACATATTTAAGCTCGCTAGTGTTGTCCTTATCACAAAAATTATGGAAGCGAAAGTTTTTGCCTCGTGACTCGTTGACAATAAGTAACGCGCCCATTTTGTTTCCATAATTCCAACGTAATTTATTTCACAATGACGATGGATTTTTTGTATTAATTCTCGTTCGCTGAATTAATATAATTACGATAATATAGTTACTCTCTTTTATCTGTACAATGTTATGCTATTTTTTAAACATTTCTTTAATATTTATGTTTTTTTTTATGAACTATGGTCTTAATTAAATTTGATTTTCTTAGTAAATGCGTCGATAAATATATGCAATTTAAAAACTTTAGTACCAATATCAAAATACCTTCCAGTTCTGTCATTATTATTTATTACAATAAAATTAAAATCTTCGTAATTATTCTGACGCGGGGTTTACTTAGAAATAACTTTGCAACGTTGTACCTACAACCACTTCTCAACGCAGACGTGCAGAAGAGTATTTGCACATTCACATCTCATTGATTTTATTCAAGTATATTTGACCTTCTCTATAAATATTTGTCGATATGAAATTTATTGGAATGCGTTCTAGCAAAACACGTGAATCGACGTGTAGATAAGCTAACGAGTTCAGGTGTGTAGGTGTGTGGAGCCTCCCACGAGTAAATAAATAGGAACAACTGACATGTTAGTATTATATAACTGTTCTGTCACATATTTATGGCGCTGCCCGCATCTCATACAATAGTGCTACATGATGTAGCTCGATTGACAGACTCCAAACATATTTTAAAAAGGACATGAGGTCACTTGCTGAAATTTAATCTAGAAATAAAATTCAAAGAGACGGTAACATAATGCTGTGCCATATTAGTATTTTAACGCCAATATTAATGTATAAATTGCGTACATGTTTAGTAATTCATGTTATTGCGTCACATATTTACTTAGTTACGTTATGCTAATTGACAAATATCGTGAAATGTAAATTGCTACCACGCCTATGAAAACTGCTCATAATAAATTTTACTGTCTTCCGATATGAATGATGCGATACGCAAATACACATAGAGACAAGGTTGAACGATGAAGTCGTGTTTGCTTTCAGAGGTACGACGTATTTGGGTCTAACTACAGAACGTTTGTTGTATTGCAATTTTAAATACCTACAGGGAACATTTAAGATAAGAGTTTCACGATAACTACTTGCAGAGCGTGAAAAAATAAGTTACGTGGACTTTCAAATCTATAATCATGATTACGTCACTTTTAGAAGACTTTCATGAAATAAGAAAAAAGGTCAAAAATATTTCGAAACAATGTACTTTACGGCCGCTTCTATCTTCTGAACATTTGGTAACGATATACGTTCGAAGTAAAATTATTTCATCCGTTACTGTTTTGTTCCATACCTATTCTATTAATTTAGTTGCTGATCCGGCGATTTATAATACTCCAAATTATGACACGTTAATTTGGCACGTGAAGCTACAGAAACCGGATTTCCTCAAATATTCATGTATCTGAAAACAAAGCACATCATTAAACGTCCGCCCACGTTCCTGTCGTGGTTAGAGACCAGCCAGTTCACAAATTCACAATACATGACCCAATGTACATAAACCTGTGTACATATTATATAGCGTCATACTCGTCACGAATCAACGTTTGCATCTCGATTATCATATACATAAACACCTAAAATTCTAATTAACGTAGGTATATGTTTGAATCGAAATGTAAAATTACAAGGTCGTTAAAATGTCGTCAAAATTCTAAGTTAGCGAAATGAGTTGATTGCAGTAAGCACGAAATACCTCGTCGGCCGTGTGGAAGGTTTATGGCCAACAAATCAATTCGAATGCTAACAAGAAGGCTTATGCAGAATGATATACGAGCATTTAGTACCTACACAACATACCTTCTGTTTTTCATAATAATTACAAAAGAATTAGGAAGTCGTTAAAAATACATATTCACTAAGTTAGTTGCAATTTTCATATGAATTTCATAACTATCATTAATGCTTTTACCGTTTCAATATTAGCTATGGGGTTCGTCTCAGAACGAGACCGTTTAAGACGCTGTGATGAGATGTTAAGTTGTTTGGAGGACTTGAAGAGCTTTAAAAACAAAGTGGCACGTATTTATAACTGATCTCAAGTGACGTCAATTCCTTATAATTATTTTTGAAGTTACTTAAGTAAAGGTACCTTTGAATCAGTATGAAATTCTTCATTTGCGATAAATTAAACAAGATATATCGTTCGAATAGATCATTTCATTATTATCACGTGCTTGATGCACGGGGTTAACTAATTGCATGGCAATGTTCGTCGATCTCAATCAAAGAGCAACAGTACGTGAAATGAGTAGCAAAATCAACGACTTTTGATTGTAAAGTGAAGTAACAGCCGGCGCGACCGGCACTCCAATAAGTAACTAAAATGAAAATTTCCAACAGCGTTATCCTGCTCCAGAGGACTCATTTGTAAGCCGCTAATCTTAGTTGCTATAGGTACGTGAAAACTGTGAAACTCATTAGAGGCCTTAAATCTTGTCTGAAAACATCCGGGAGACTTTTTGTCTACTGACTCATATCTTGGCAATCTTCACTAGAGCAACGCGATAATAAGTAGAAAATATAGGTATATTTTCTACCAGCAACGACTCTAGTCTCCACGCGAGTAATAATTAAAGTGAATGTTTTGTCGATGAATAATTGCTTTTCTAATCTGTAATCTATGTCAGCAAAATGTAGCTACCACCGAAGTTGCATGACATTACGTTAATTGCAACTTTCGGTAATAAATAAAGGCTCGACTTCTTTCCGTGTTTTAGCTATTGACATTATATTATAACAATTTATTTGTAAATAAGATAAAGGTAATACTAATAGAAATAAATAAAATATAAGGAAAAAAATATAACGTTTATTTTGCTAATATATATACAACACTAAGACTTACCTTAAACTATGTACTAATACTTATAAAATTTAAAACACATAAAAACATTTTTTTTAAATTTCAATAGAAGTTAATTATTTCAGTTAATACAGAAGTATTTGAATGAAATGTTATGTTGACAAAATTAACATGAATCTTAATATCAATGATCAAAACATGAAATTTGTTTATTATATGCCAGATCCATTAATAGGACATCCCGCGGTAATTAGGCCATATTACTGAACCATATACGAGAATGTAGGAAGATACATGCACATCAATATGCCATAGGAGCAATCTAAATGAATCATGTCTTGAATTGCCTAAATAAAGATGTTAATAGCATCTACAGTCGTTGAAATAAAGTTACTACAAACGTTTACGAGCAATGCTTAATGCATTACATCCTTATTAGGCATCGTTCGAAACTTAGAATCGAATATGCACTATTTGGCGATGTTGCTATTAAAATTGCCAATACTGAATTTCGTACATAGTACTTACTCTATTCTGAAGTAAAGGTACCGGTTCCATAAACGATTTAAAGCTACAATTTCCTCAAAATAAAATTACGCTCATTTTTCATCCATTTCTCAACGTTATATGCAATTATATAATTTATCATGTCAAGAAAAGTTACTTGATGCATGATATATACAGGAAAGTTATTAAATATTAAAATAATAAAACCATTAATGCCAACTGGAAATTGTATGTTGTTTAAAAATGCTCTTGCCTTTACATATTTTGATTCACTCAAGTGTATTTAAATAGATATAGCATTTATCACTCAAAGCGGATGAATATAAAATATATCTTTAATGTTAGAACGATGTTAAAATCTAGTAAATTAAGCTTTTAAATACATATCTTATTAATAAACGTAACATCACGCCTGTATTCCCCGAAGGGGTAGGCAGAGGAGTGTAGTACAACACCTCCACATTTCACTAGCTACGTTTAAGTCCC
>DWEM01001586.1:0-13884 GCA_018245935.1 Agara belti belti | reverse complement strand
TATCATTACACTCACTAAACTATCATTAGTCATGAGAGTTGTACATATTATGAATATGTGTATCTACTTGTGTGGCTACTTAATGAATAGTGGTATTCTTTTGTAATTTGCCCATCTCATCTACAAGTATTATCTATTATTATTGATGTGGGACTCTTCAAGTCTGACGGGGACTTTCTAGGTGTCTGTAATGCATTTTAGGATTCATCTACACTTCCCATTACATGAGATTGCAGTTAAATTTATCATAGAGCGACTTTCTCGATTGTTTCAGGTTTGCTTCACCTCATAGAATAACCACCATTCAAGATGTTGATTAAAGAGTACCGTATTCCTCTTCCACTCACTGTAGAGGAATACAGAATCGCTCAACTATATATGATAGCTAAGAAAAGTCGTGAAGAGAGTTCTGGTGAAGGGAGTGGGGTAGAAATCCTTGTTAATGAGCCATATGATAATGGACCTGGAGGTAGTGGACAATATACTCAGAAAATTTACCATGTTGGTAGTCACTTACCTGGGTGGTTCAAAAGCTTGCTTCCTAAATCTGCCCTAACTGTTTCTGAAGAAGCATGGAATGCTTATCCATATACAAAGACAAGATATACCTGCCCATTTGTTGAGAAATTCTCATTGGAAATAGAAACATATTATTTTGCTGATAATGGCCACCAGGACAATGTATTTAAGCTTAGTGGAAGTGATTTAAAAAACAGAATAGTAGATATTATAGATGTGGTTAAAGATCAGTTGTATGGAGCAGATTATGTAAAAGAAGAAGACCCAAAATTATTTATTTCTCAAAAGTGTAAGAGAGGCCCTCTCTCTGAGTCGTGGTTAGATGACTATTGGCAAGAAGTAAAAGGTAAACCCCAACCTTTACCCAATGGAAAATCCTTAATGTGTGCATACAAGCTCTGTAGAGTAGAATTTCGCTATTGGGGCATGCAAACTAAGTTGGAAAAATTTATTCATGATGTTGCATTAAGAAAAACTATGCTTAGGGCTCACAGGCAAGCATGGGCTTGGCAAGATGAATGGTATGGTCTGACAATGGATGATATACGAGAAATAGAAAGACAAACCCAGTTGGCATTACAGAAAAAAATGGCAGGAGATACCAGTGATGACCAAGACATTTCTGAAGAAAATTCTAAGTCTCTTGCAGCCACTATGAGCAGTCTGGAGAAAAATGAAGATCTTGCTACTCCAGTTACTACTAAGAAAAGTGCAGCTGAGAAGAGAATTCAGAAACATTTGTCTCCTGACAGTACTCCTCCATCAGATCATAAGAGCTCACTCAAATCAAACCTACGGTCTTCTTCCTCAGATTCTATAAAAAGCTTACATGCGCAAGTAGCAAGTTGGCGGATGGAAACTCTTGTGAGAGAATCTGAAACTGAGACTGGTTCTGAAGATGAATTTTATGACTGTGAATCTACTCTTAACAAATGGTCCTCTATGTGTTCACTAGACGAGGGTGATATTGATGTGTCACCGACACAGACTGACCAAAGTCAGGAAGATAGTATCTTTAATCCTAATTTCTTAAAGAGAGTTACTTCCGAAAGGGGTTCACGTAGAGCGGGATTACAGAGTCACCAAAGTATTGATGGGTGTCCAGATACACCAGTACATGGTTCCTGTTCAACAACAGTATTAATATTAGTATTCCATGCTGGAAGTGTTTTAGATGCTAATGTGGACATGACAGCTAAAAAATCTGATGTAACAACATTCAAGGGTGCATTTGAATCTGTTATGCGTCAACACTATCCAACATTAGTAGGTCATATTACTATAAAGCTTGTTTCTTGTCCATCTGTTTGCACCGAAGCCCTAGGAGTTTTATCTACATTGAGCCCTTATAGTTTTGATTGCTCACCTTCTACTATGGAAACACCTTCACTTACAAACGATTTAATACCTATTGGTGCTATTCCACTTATTGCTACAAATTCACCTGAATATTCAGAATCTATAACTAAAACCATTAATTCAGCAAACATGGTTTATAACGAATTTATTAAATCTGATGATGGAAAGGGATTTAATGGCCAAGTGTGTATAGTGGGTGATAGCATGGGGTCTGTACTTGCCTATGACGCGCTCTGCCGAACTGTCCAGTATCAATCGCGTCATGATAGCGAAAACAGTATATTGGATACCGAAATAACTATTCCTAATGAACCAGAACAATATTTAAATAAACCTCACCTGCAAGCGCCTACGCCCCGAAGGCGATCATCAACTGCAAGTGACAGTCAAACTAAGTTTGAATTTGAAATTAGTGATTTCTTCACTTTTGGCAGTCCTTTATCTCTTATTCTTGCCTCAAGAAAAATATCAGAAGATAAATTTAAAGAAATAGTTAAACCACCCGCTCAACAAGTCTATAATCTATTTCATCCCACAGATCCTGTAGCATCAAGATTAGAACCATTGTTATCAGCTAGATTTACTGATTTGCCACCTATTAATGTTGCTAGGTATGCTAAATACCCGTTGGGTAATGGACAACCTTATCATTTGATGGAATTGATACAAAGTCACCCACAATTATTTGGTGATCATTTGCAAATGCCACCAACTCCTATTTTAAGAAGACTCTCTGAAGCTTCTGTGCAAAGCACCATTAGTGGATTGGTTGATAATATACCCCTAATGACGATGAATGCATTGCAGCAGAAATGGTGGGGATCAAAGAGGCTTGATTATGCACTGTATTGTCCAGAAGGATTAGCTAATTTTCCTACCAATGCCCTTCCACATTTATTTCATGCTAGCTATTGGGAAAGTTCAGATGTTATAGCTTTTATATTAAGACAAGTTGGCCATTTCGATTTGGCTTTATATGGCCATTCTGAGGATAAAGAATGTTCTATGTTTAAACCCGGGCAAGAGAGGGAGAAATGGATGAGAAAAAGAACCTCGGTAAAGTTAAAAAATGTCGCGGCTAATCATAGAGCCAATGATGTTATAGTAAAAGAGGGATGTCCGCAAACGTTTACAGCCAGGTTTATGTATGGGCCTTTAGATATGATAACTTTGACTGGGGAGAAAGTTGACGTACACATGATTAAAGATCCTCCGGCAGGCGAATGGATACTTTTATCTACTGTCGTTACAGACAAAACAGGAAGGATTACTTATACGCTTTCGGATAAGCAAAGCGTTGGATGCGGAATCTATCCAATGCGTGTTGTTGTACGAGGTGATCATACAAATTGCAATTTCCACCTAGCAGTTGTCCCTCCACAAACAGAATGCGTAGTATTCAGTATTGATGGTTCGTTTACGGCCAGCGTATCTGTTACTGGCCGTGATCCAAAAGTGAGGGCTGGTGCTGTCGACGTAGTACGGTTTTGGCAAGATTTAGGATATCTAATCCTTTACATAACCGGACGACCGGATATGCAACAAAGAAAAGTCGTTTCTTGGCTCGCTGAACATAACTTTCCTCACGGTCTTGTATTCTTTTCGGATGGGTTTTCTACGGATCCATTGGGACATAAGGCAGCACATTTAAACAACCTTATAACCGAACATGGAGTAATTCTCCACGCGGCCTATGGCTCCGGAAAGGACATCAGCGTGTACCATAACTGTGGGTTATCACCGAGACAAATTTATGCCGTTGGCCGCATAAGTAAGAAATACAATAATTTGGCTACTGTTTTAAATGACGGTTACGCTTCTCATTTGGCCGACTTAAAGCAACCCGGCGCTGTTCGCGCCGCACGGGGCAACGCAAGGCTCTTGGTGCCGCGCCGTCTGCTGGCTCCGGTAAGTAACTCCACCGCAAGTCGTGGCCGACGTTAGAATGATTTGATATACATATTATACTTTATTAAGACTTCACTTTAATGAAAATTTACCAATGTTATTTCTTTTAAGGGTTATGGAAATGAAAATTACACACTGAAAAAACATTTCAATTGAAGGCGATATAATTAATCCACGAAAAATATTAATGCACTAATGTTATTATTACATGACATACAAGATTGTGTTGTTGTTTTTTGTATATAAATAATTGAATAATATGTCTCAACTTTAAACTTATTTGTTAAAGAGTTACAAAGTATCTTTATGAATTTTTATATCTGTTATTATCCGGTGTTTACTTACTCAGTTATTAAAATTATATTTAAATAATTTTCTATTGATATTGAGAAACATAAGAATCTCTATTATCTGAGTAAGTCAAATGACCTATCTAGTCTTATGTATAATGGGTAAAACTGGTGTTAAGATGCACTGATACATGATTTATGAAAATGTATAAAAAAGACACGAGTAAGCGAAATAGTACCTTATTTTCGTGGCATGTTAAACAAGTCAACAAAAATATTTTAAACACGCCAGTATATTGGGCCATGTCAATACATAAAAGTTGAAAATAATGCATTCGATTCGCCTTTGTATTTTGCATAATTGTTTTTTTTAACACAGGTCTTACCACATTGAGTAACTGGAGTACCTTAGCTAGTATCAGTGTAGCTTTATCCAGTAGTATTTTACAAGTGAATCATATACCTTTGTTACTTCACACTAGAGCATGATGTTATATCTGTCTGCTTGGTAAGTTTTTAGACGCTGTACAAGCTATTTTAGTGTAATGAATCTCCACCCGACTGTCAACGTAGGGATCGAGAGATTGCCTTCAATGATCTGTGTAGTTTTTCTTATTCATCAACTACTTAATAGTTTTTGAAATGTTTATAATAAAATTGGTATTTATTTCTAAGTCATAGTTATAATATTATTATGGATATTACATGTACTATCTATCTCTTGTTATTTGTTTGTACCTACGTATCGTATAGGGAAATATTTTAATAGAGTTATAAAATTTTAGATTAAGGTGTTTGAAAATTAAACGCTTTCATCTGGCTGCGGTTACATTTAGGTTATAGGATTTTAATCAGTTCTACTATATGTATTTTTCATATTTCTTTTATATTTACAAAAGACTCAACACGTTTTCCATTAGGCGAGGTAATAATGAAGTATTTTATGAACAGTATTTTTGTCGTAGTCGCAGTACAGTGACCAAACTGACATTTGGTAAATCTTACAGGTCGATCCATTTTATCCTTTACTTTTCTATGAGATCCGTCAATGCAAGGTCTGTAATTTTAGATCCATAATAAAATATGTATATTTTTTAATATAATAATGTATTTACTGCTTAGTATTTTTGTTTAAAAAGTTATTTTTGAATTATTTCTAAAGCGCCGTTTTTTGCGACAAAAAATGATTTGTTTCTTAAATGTTCTCGTGTTGTCGTAAGCACTTCGATGAAAACAGAAGTCGCACGGTACGTTATATTTATGTAGTTATTATGATTAGTTCCAGTTCATCAGGTTCATGTATAGTAGGGGACCGACCGTTCTGTAGACTCAACGTAGACAGTTTTCTAATTTTATATACTTACAGAAAAATGTCAATATTATAGTATTTCCTTGTTTTCCGCTCCCACCGTTTTCAATAAGCGAAATAGACACGCGAATGGAATGATTCGCGAGTCTTACAATGACTTAAAATGATTAATTTTTCAGTTACCTTATTACGTGTCTCTTTTATATTTTCCTTCTTTATATTTCCGTTTAATTTACTGGTCGTTTCGTTTCGTTTCGTTTATATTTCCCTTTCAATATATATTTACTGGTCATTATATTTTTCTATCGCAAAGAAAACATCTGTAAAGAATGTCAGTTCGCTTCACCAAGTAATCAACACGAGCGATTTGATCTATCACACTTATAGGTAAGTTTTTAAACGCATAGGTTTATTATACGTACAATTATTACGAATACAAACACGATATTAGGTTAGTAATAAAAATACGCATTTATATAAACGATGTGAAAAGCGTAGAAAAGAAGAGCCAGTCGTGTAGGTAACGTTTCAATTGGCTATTTGCATTTAATTAAGTCGCGGGGAACAATTTTAAATTATTTTTCATTATATATTCATTAGCGGTATGTGGTTTTTCACGGCGTGCGATTTATTGCGCTATATACAACCGTGAGTGAATTCCAGATACTCTAATTAATGTATCTTCCTGCACCTTGATATAAGACGCCGTTTCCTGCGTTCCACTAAGAACGGTGGGTAGGTATTATTACGGAGTATACGGTTCCCCTACTGAGTCGGAGCATACCACATCTACACCGTACTAAATCACCTCAATCATTGTGATCAATTGGAAATATTGTAATTTTGTTAATTCTGCCTGCTTCTTTTTTCCAATATTTGATGTTTTGTATTTTTAATTCCATAGAATGATATATTCGTTCCTTTGACCGCAGTCAGCTATTACTAATTACTGTAAATCCATGTTGTAATGTAAGAGTTCCGTTAAACTATATAATGTAGGCAGCCATGCTATGTTTCCATAAGAACCTACTACTCAAACTTGGTTAGTAGACAGTATATAAAAATTGAGTATTCTTATTACTATGATATTTCTACTTTTGACTACATTTATCAACTGTATAAAAATATACTAATAATTTGGGAATTTTGCATATTACTTTTTAATATAAAATGTATCTTTTACTAGAATATAGCATTTTAGCAATTATAGGGCACATTTATGTACCGTAACAAAATAAAATTTTGTTAACGTTATTGTGGTTATACCGGTATGTAATATAAAAAGTAATACTATGCACGGGCTGATGTGTAAAATATGGCGATACTTACACGCTTGTGTTGTACTGTTGCAATGATATGGTATACAATAAAAAAATAGTTCCATATACATTTTTTTTAATAACAAATATAATCTTACTTAAGCGTTACTACTCGCTATCACATTGCATCCAGCTAAAATATTTAAAGACAGCTGTCACTCGTATTACATCTAATCTAATGATTGTGCTGTAATTTATTTTAGCCTAAGCGTATTATGATATTACCTATGTATTACAATATAGTCAACCAGATGGCAAATTATTTTTCTAGTTCTTCTTTATTAAATATATTTAAAAAATATCAAATTTGCACATTCCTATTCTACTATTAAAATATTAGATTATTTTAAGAAATTGTTATAATCGATTGACTTAAGTGTTATTAAAAAAAATATCTCAATTTCTATTTCTGAAAATTATCACAGATATTTTACCAATTACAGATACTTATCTTTAAAATTATTATGTAAAATGCATATTTTAATGTTTTGAAGATATTTGGTCCTTTTTAAATGTGTCGTTAAAATTATAATATAATCGACTGCAAATTTATTGTTGTCAATAAATTAAATCTTATAATTGCATACTTATACTTCTTGGTTTGCAAGAAAGCTCTTTGCTCCTGCTTTGTTGTAGGAATTAAAATAAATTAATGCTCTGAAATAGATTATGACAGTCAAAGTTTACGTTGTGAACAGCAAGGCGGAATTTGTTTACATTTCGAAGTAGGTATCGTTTTAGCGTCAAACGTTGTTTTCGCCAAGAATACTGTATATCAAGCTAGGGCGTGAACGTGACGGGAAATTGCCCGTGACTGTTTTTTTATTCTTTCAGAGCAATCTTTAGTATAAATTTCTCACCAAAGCATATAGTTAAACAGATTGTTGTCAACTAAGATCCAGTTGGTATTAATTTAAAATTTTCCTAGAACACAAACGAGCGATAAATATGAAGTGAAATAAATCAATGAATAGGTATGTGACTTTTTCAACAATCCTATTGTTATTAACGTATTTTTATACGAAACCTTCAGTTATCTTATTTCTGACAATCACAAGTTACGAAAACTGTTACGTATGATTAAAATATGAAAATATACCTACAAGATCTATACAGGAAAGATAATATATAATTTTGATGTTGGTTCCGTAATTCAGAATGCATAATGTCTATATTATCAGGCTTCAGACTTACTTATATTTCCGTTCACCTTGTTTCTTTATTATGGTTTCCTACTCGAGGCCAGTAGGTACGTGCATGATATGTTCTATTTATAATTAGAACAAAGCTGCTGGCAGTAGCTTCATCATATTGATCCAATTACTCGATAAAGATCCGCTCCATATTAATTGCACAGGAACAGCTTGTTCACTCTGTTAACATATTTTCTTGATATGCAATTGATATTACTTACAAAATAATCATACTGTTACTTAAAATCGAATATCTGTATATTACTATATGTTTCAAAGTTGTCTGTATAATAATCGGAATATACCTACCTACGTATATAAGAATTTAAACGTGCTTTCAATGGTTCTTGATTCCCGAGTTATGAATATATTTCATATCAAATGTTGGATATTTAAATCGACATAAGTCTGCAATCACAGTATATGTACATAAACTTTTCACAAATATATTAACACGTCACAAATAAGGCGCAGAGCGGATTTTGCGGACTTGATTGTTTTTTAAATCCCTTTATCTATTTCGTTGATGGACAAGGGTCTTTTCTTTTAACGTGGTTTAGTTTAAGAGAATATTGTAGTGAATCTTTTGAATACAATACAAATATTATTAAAGTGTAACAAGATAACAGGTAACGATTGTTATTGAGTTTTATTTAACAATTATTTGGAGACAAGACCAACCAGACCTTTGGGTACCGGACAGAAGCGTGCCCGCTCAAATAGACCATCACTGTGTTACCTTTGTGGAAATAAAGAACATTTATACTGTTATATACTAATTTCAAATTTAAAAAAAAATACTCATTTATAACCTCTCGTGTTCCGCCTGTGATTGTTCAAAGTGGAATAAACATTACACCCTTCTGTGTAATCTATTTATTGCAGGCAATACAACTGTCGATCTAATTAAGTATTAAATATTGTATCTAATCTACTTAGCATTTGTCTGTAGTTACATGCTATTGTCGTATATGTATTTATAAAATTAGCAATTAATTTTAAACCTTCCAAAATATGTGCTGTGCTAGCTTCACTTCGTTTTGTATTTAATGTACGTACCTATGTGTGGAAAATAAATTATTGTTGTTGGCTTACTGTGTTTAATTCCATTATTCCGTAATTCTACATTCGAGTTTCTTTCGTGAATTTTTTCCCCTTTCGGGTGCCTATTTGTACATACACGTACAAGAACTTTACTATTACCTATTTACAACCTCCAATGACCCCAACATCACGACACCTATTTATATCAATTAAAGGATTGTTATAAAAATATCTGCTTTCACCTTTCAAACCAAAGGCGAATGCTACCTGTATACTAGATAGGGACTATCTCAGTCAGGACTCAATCGAATTAGGATATCTGATTACTAATTAGCATCTTTTGGCATAAAAAGTATAAGCGGCAATGAAATGCCAAATAAAAATCCTTACATTTTCAATGCACATTCATATTTATTTCTTGCGATTCCTCTAGGTGAGGCGAAGGGCCAGAGACCAGAGTAAAATAAAATTATTCACTAGACAACACTACACAATTAATTTAATAACTAAGTAATATTTATATTACCGGAAATGTATAAATAGAAACACTTCATCTAGAACTAACCTTTGCCAATGGAGCCCTAAACGGGGAACATCATTTCATATAAGACCTATGAATAGTTTTTCCGAAGGATTCGTAATCTCGTGCATACTCAATTCATCAGAATATCTAGCACATTTCCAGTAATACATATATACCTACACAAAATGACAGCTGCCTACAAATTCGAAAAATATATTATTTCACTACATCTCAAAATGTAATTTCCGTTACGTCATAGTAGTGGAGTTGTCTATCACAACAGAAAAATCTGAATTATTAGAAACAAAAATAAAGAAGATAAGCACTATCGCGCTATTTACTGACATGAAAATAACTGTAAAGTTACACAAATCATTAGCGCTGCTATACATCATAAGGAGACAAAAACATTAATATTTAGCTACATTGCTTGTTTCTAGTGGAATATTAAAATGAAGTGCCATCAAGTTTTCTGTAAGTCGCACTAAAGAATTCGGCGGAATGAGGGGCGGGGCGTGGAACCCTGCACAGCTACGCTCGTGAAAAGAATACTTTTAGTTGGCCAAGGACATTAATTGTATTTATTAAAGGAATTTTTATAAGTTCTGGACAATGTAAATAATGAATAAAAGTTTTATTTTACACACTATTGGTATGTTATGTTACAAATATAAGGCAAAAGATAGACTATGTTCATTACATAATAAGGCAATCGTTACTGTATATAAATACAATTATCTCTGTATAATATAGTATGGAAGGCTCAGTAAAATCATAACAAAACTTATATATTAATATATGACAGATATAAACGTCAATATCTTACATCGCTGCATGTAAAAAAATAATAATACAATTATAAACTAATATCATTTTTACAACAATGTGTGAGTATTAAGATAATACATTTCAATGTTATATTTCATGTAGTGTTGTGTTGTATTCTGTGTGTAGAGTGCGAGTTCAACAAAAATATTCCAATAACCTAACCACCGCGTAAGTCAAGCAAACGACAAACGCGTGGAGCGAACGCAAGCGAGTGTGAGTTGCTATCTCATTTACGTATCGAATCAACCAATCACGTGAGATAACGTTTCCACTGACAAGTGCTTGACGTCGATCGATGCTCGCTATCGAACGCGTAAAAAACTCGCACTCGCAATATTAGTTTGCCATTACTAGCACTAGTTGACGCTGTTTGTTTTCTGAAAATCATAATTCTATGAATTGTCTATGCATAATCAACTATATTCACATTTTTATTTTAAAAACCAAAATATTTAATATACACAAATATGACTGAATATTTTAGGACCAATACATTACATAATACAACAGTATAAAATTCTTACAGTTATGTAATCAAAACACCAGTGTACCTACTCATCACATAGGGACTTGTAAATGCAATGAGCGTATATGGATATTATTTTATTTTATGTGTCTATATACTTTATATATAATACACTTACAACTAAAGATTTTGATGATTGTATGCACTGAATAAATAGGATATTTTATTTACATAAATACACGAAACTTAATTTAATATCATAAGACACATTTCACCATAGGTAACCTTTAAAGTAGAGAATTAAGTATGATTCTAAAATGTGTGGTCACACTACATATTCAGTCAAAGATGCGGCTACAGCCAATCATTCGTCAGTTACACCGCATTACGATAAGGATCCACAATTGGTGTCACAGATATTATGATACAGTAAAACAGAAATGTACGGGCAAACCTAACTCTCATGGGTACAAGGAAAATGCATTCAAATAGTAAAACACTTGGGATACGACTAATTGTGGTAAATACGGTGCAAAGCGTGAACGAGCATGTATTTAATACTACAACAACAACAACAACATACCGTCACGCCAGGTCCCTAACGGGGTAGGCAGAAAGGTATTTAATACTGCTTGTGTAATATCAATCATGGATGAAGCTGTTGGTAAGCGGTAGCGTCCGTCCAACAGGATAATAAAGGAAGGGGAGAAAACGATGCTGCATTTATCGTTAGTCAGAAATTCTTCAAAGTACACCAGTCATTGCTTGTAAAAAACTTTATAATACTAACACTCGACACGTCTCCAACCGATACCTACATTACAATCATAAATGCACGCACACAAACAACATCGCCTTAAATATATTCTCTTAACTTTAATAAATTCTTCGATATCTACTTTACTCGACCACATGGCGCAACACTTGTGCAATAAATCAAAACCTAATCTAGCAGTTTCAAAGGAATCTTTACAAATTGGCACATCAAATTCCAGACACTATAAATTCCAACGTTACACCTATGTACTTATATTCTACGTAACTTACACTTATGTAACACAGATGCCTGATCATTTGAATTGATAACAATTATTAAGCACAATTATCATTTTCATTATTGATTAAATTTTGTTCTAAGAGGAATGCATCTATATCTTTACTACGCCATTCCTTCTTATAAGAGAAAAACCAATTATACTTCTACAAATAAAGTATAATAATGAATGTAACCTATAAACAGTAACAGTGCATTTCTGCCGGCCACAGAAAGGGGCGTGGCATGGACAAAAAGGGGCGTGACTACCCACACTGCGGTCGCGGCATCTTTTACATACACAAATCGTTTTCTATACATCTCGCTGGTTTACTATTCTATGTAGTATTTTACATCAAATTGACGCTAGTAGTAGGTACGATTTTGCCATAAAATTAATATGAATATTCTGTCTATAACATATCTCCCTTTTATTACCATCTTTGTTTTGGTTCAATTAAATTTTTACTTATTTTTCTTCTCAGTCTTCACACTCTGAGCAGCTTTCATTGCTAAGAGCTACACTATATCGATAGAAATAATTCTTCGAGTAATTGTACATGTTTATTTATAGCTTGAACATGTATGTCCACTTTGAAATATAATGATAATAATATAGTTTATTGCATACTAAGTTTTACAAACAAAAACAAATTGAAATAGGTGTACACAAAGTAGTATGCAATAGGCGGTCTTATCGCACAGATTGCGATTTCTTCCAGACAACCTATGTGCATAGAACAAAAACTATTAGAGAAGAATTATTTAAATTAGTACATATTGTGACTTAACAGTATAGAGATGCGGGTATAAGCAATGGTGCACAGCGTACCTGGAGGACAGGAAAAGAAAAGAAAAAGATGAAGGAGAAAATATAAAAAGGAAAGGTATCGTCTTAAGTGAAAGTTTTTCACAAGAATCTTAAAGGATTAGAGTGATTTGGCTTGTCAGATGTCCTGCGGAAAATTATTCCACAACCGAGCAGCCGTTAGACAGCAGTTCAAAAAGAAGGATGAAAAGTGGACAGCAATTTGAAAAGTAACGTTTATTATATAATATAAAATTCACATTTAGTATTTCAAAATATTAAGCGGCCAGTGATATTCGCACAAATTCGATGGAGATTCACTTCCATAAAACACAATGTTACATTATACTTTAAGTTCTATCTCTTTTTTCATATAAGGCTGAGATTAATCTAAAGCGATCCCCTGTTACCAGTTTTAAAGCGTTATGGTTTATGATTAATTGATTGAGTCTGATTGGCAGTGACACATTGAAAGTAATAAAAGATAAAGTGCTAAGTGCTAAGACCCGATAAGCTCAAACTATTTCTGATAATGTTATTATGGTAACGAGTTCTGGTTTACACAAAATTATAAGCAAAAATATTCAACTTTTCCCGTTACTTCTGCAATCTCATTGGAAATCATAGATGAAAGTGATAATTTGTGTTAAAGTAAACTGACATACACACAATGACAAATTAGTATGGAATTGGTCCTGTTTGCTCAGAGTATATGTGGACAACTTGTATATCGTCTAACTACACGTAATAACTATATTTTTTATTATCTACATATGTGACGTAGAACTGTCATTTAAAAATTCAATTAAAATTATCATTGTATAAAGTCTAATGCTACGTCTCATTTAAGAACACGGTACGTGTATAACAGACCTTACAAATATCTAGCCGATTTCACTAAAACTTAAGTAAAACGTCTACAGTTAATACTTTTCGTCACTCGAATCACTCGTACGCTAGAACATCATACTCAAAATCACGAGACGCGAACACCGGGTACATTCGAAGAACTATTCGGCACCGACGCCACCATCGCTTAGAACGATCATTCAATACTCGTATGGGGTTATTACGTCGTTTGACTAAAAGCGTACACGAACACAATTATTTCAATCCTTCGTACGGATAACCGATCAAATCTACATTTATCCCTCAAACAATGAAACTATGTACATTTGTTCCGCAAACATACAGTATTAGGATCAGTCGGTCGAGTTACACTTGGGGCACGTGCGTGTCAGGCTGCCGCTGTGCGCGGGGGCGGGGGCGGGCGCGGCGGGCGGCA